>OX101785.1:11129272-11282540 GCA_944452715.1 Ophion slaviceki
TGACTGCTTCGAAGTTAAAATCATCATCAATGAGAATAATTAGCATTGAGTTTCCGTATTCATTGAGAAAGTTTCAAATTAAAAAGTAGATGGAAAAGAGATAAATAATTTTGAGAAAGATTAATAAACGAAGATGTTAAGAAAATACTTCATTACTTTTACGATATAATCATACCTAAAACTAAAACTAAACCTAACCTAAGATTGGAGATTATTTGATAGAAACAAAACACCTGGTCAAATTATAAATAATAATATGTTGAATTTATTAGATACTTATGTGTTTCGGACTAAATAGATTTTATTATAGATGCTCCGTACACATGTTGATTGTTGAGGTACAAGTGAAGCTAACAACTTGAAGTTAATAAAAGATTAACTTAATTAAAATAAAAAGAAAAGACTTGAGTTGATTTAAAATTAAAGGGAGCTAAAATAAGCAGTAAGAGGTATTATTCGTTTATTTAGATTAAGAAAAAGGCTGTAATTTGATTTAATCGAACTTTTGATGAAAGTCAGTTTAACCCTTCGTTATAGCTGTGGGTCTAACCGACTCAGGCGTCACCAAGTTTTTGATTTGCGACTTTTTCTGTTTACGGCATTTTTTGCATGTTGCCATCTGATTTTTTAAATAGTAATTTTTGGCACAGATTATGCAATATTTAAAGTACGTTCAGGAATTTTGTTATGGTCATCCGACTAATAAACATTAATTGACATTAAAACAATGTCAACATCTTTTATTGAATATCTGCATTATTGATCCTGAAGATGTAGACATCCCAAGATGGGAGACATTTTCCTCCTGGATCAAGTCATCCAAACGGTGGAAGAATCAAGTCACCCATATGTATGGGACACTTGATACCTTTCTCTTTCTCCAGTTTTAGTGTGATATTTACAACATTTATAATCTAACCTTAGTCGTCATTATAATGATTGTTCACAATGAAATTCCACGTCTTTCAATGTATAGACATTTGGAATATTATATTAGTTTTATTAGTTTGGAATATTATATCAAGTGTACCCAGTCTTCCCAGTCATATATATATATATATATATTAGGGTGACACAAATTTGAGCTCTATTTTTGTTTCCTTTTTCTCACCATCCAATTATCTTCTTTCAAAAAGAAAAAAAATGTCGCGAAAGCTGCGAGCGGTCAAAAAATATTTAGACGTTGCTCAAGCCTCCCAAAAATGTAAATTTTCATTAAAAAATAGTTTTTTTTGGTTCACTTCTCACCCATGAATTTTACACTTTATAATTTTTAAATTAACCTCGCGAAAGCTCTAGCCGCCCAATGAACATTTAGTGGTCGCTCAAGAGCTTCGAAATTTCCGACTTTCGCCAGATTTTTTGAACTCTTCTCACCCATAAATTTGACGCTTTGTAAAATTTCCAAAACAATTAATCGTTTTTCTTTACAAACAGATCTTTCAACTTAACCTCACACTACTACCAAGAATTATAATCTTCGTTCTCATAAAATAATTCGTCAAATCTCTTGTCCGAAAACAAAATTATAGGCCCCCGTTTTATCGGGTTAAAAGTGTGAGGTAAATAAAAAAATCCATTTCTAGAGAAAAAACGGATTGATTGTTCCGAACATTTTACAAAGTGTTAAATTTATGAGTGAGAAGAGAAAAAAATGGCAACAATTGAAAATTTCGAAATTCTCGAGCGGCCGCTAAATATTCATTGGCCGGCAAGAGCTTTCGCAAGCTGAATTGAAAAATTCCAAAGCGTAAAATTCATACGTGACAAATGAACGAAAAAAAATCGATTTTTTATTGAAAATTTGAATTTGTGGGAGGATTGAGCGACCTCTAAATATTTTTTTACCGCTCGCAGCTTTCGCGACAATTTTTTGTTTTCTTTAAAGAAAATAATTGGATGGTGAGAAAAAGGAAACAAAAATAGAGCTCAAATTTGTGCCACCCTAATATATATATATATATAGGCCTGAAATGAAAAATCGCCGAAAAAATTCACGATTATCTCATTAAGACATTATTTACAAGATCAAAAAAATAGGACTTCGTTTTTTTCTCCCAATCTAATTTTTTTCGCACTACTATAATTTGACAATCCTTGATCAAATCTTCCTAAACCCGAGATTTTTCGTTTCAAAATATAAAAAACTTGAAATGTTGACTGATTTTCGTGCGCAATATTACAATGTGAGTATCCTTGACTAAGCGTGGCAAGGTGCTCTGACTGTACAAAAGCGCATCCATGGCGATCGTGACAGGTTGTATTATAATCATGCGGCGTTTAATGTACAATGGCTGAAGGAAGAAAAGGCAAGGACTCCGAGCGGGCGTGTCCGTTTTGACGAGCGTTTACCGAGCGCCATTTGAAAGTATAAAGGATCTACTCGATGGAGTCTGCGGGGATGCCCATTGTCGGAGCACTTGTCGCTATTCAACTATCCTAAAGATTTTCTCGTATATTTTCGCTGCGGTGCAAACGAGCACCCGTAAACACTTGGACGGCCATTGTACTCGGCCCTTTCAACTTGTATATACCGCAAAAAATTCCAGCAGCGCTTACATCCCCAAGTAGGAACGTAACTATTATGTAATAAAATTAACGTAAAAAAAATTGACGTACTTAAAAGATACAGAAATGCAGATATTAAAAAAAATGAAATGTAAATTTTAAACGCTTGAGGCTTTTTTTTCAGAAATTTTAAAGTAATATTATTACATATGACGTTTGACGCCTCAAGCTTTTAAAATTTATATTTCATATTTAAAAAATATCTACGTTTTTTTGTAGTTATACTGTTTTCATTTTCAATTTTACTGAACATTATTTTTTACTATTTAGTACCTTTTAAACAAAAGCTCGTTTAAAAAAGTTTTTTTTACGTTCATTTTATTTTATACTTTTTAGTATTAGAATTTGTTTATTTATTTGCCATGCCAGACCCCCATGCCATTCAGAAATCGGCGTAATAAAAAACCTCGCCTTGGGTTATTAAGGTTTCGCGAGAAAGTTTATAATAGTGTAATTATAAATAGTGCTGAAGTCAACAAAGTTAATGAGCCGAAACTCAATTGTCCTACCATTTCCCATTAGGAAATTTCAGTTTCCACCTTTCACCACCATTATCAGACTCTCGTTATCGTGTGTAATGAAAAGTGCTCGTGATAACAAAACAAATGAGCACGAACTCGACTTTCCTAGTATATGCTATTAAGGGGCTATACCAGTGTGAACGCTGAAAATTTGGGTAATTTTCGGGAATTTTTTGCAAGAAAAATACGCAATTCAATATTTCGGAAAATTAAGAATATATCTGGCTATATTTGACCTATATTACATCATTTTTTCATAGAAAAATATTGAGATCCAAGCGACTTATGCGCTGCCTTCGGAGGCGCCAAAAAAAAGTTCCTTCACTGTTGACATGATTCCGGCCGATTGAGGAGCTGAAACCGAAAAAGGAAAAAATGTCGTTAAATTGGGAGGTATTTCCTGTACAATGACGTAGGATTTTCGAAAAATATCAAAATCTAACAAAATGGCGTAGTTATGAAAAAAAGTCTGTTTTCTTGCCTAGAAAATGGTCGTTTTTTTCAATGCCAAATCGTCAATTTTCATCCAATCAAAAATATCCTACGTCATTGTAGAGTAAATATATTCAAGAGTACTCAGTTCAAATTTCAAGTCAATCGGATAATTGCTCTTTGAGTTACAATGTCAGCCAATTTGGAAAATCTCATTTCGAGAAAAACGCGATTAAAGATTTACCTATCGATTTTTGCAAGATAAAATGATATTGATATAAATGATATAAATCATAATGATATCTTTGAAAGTAATAAAAAAATCATTTTTTTTGAAAGTGTCACACTGGTATAGTCCCTCAAGAAGTTGCATTGCCCACCTCCCACCTCCATCATCAGACCAGCCCCATGGTACCATATTGCCTTCTCACCGAAGTTACACAGGTATGCCGAATTTCAGTTCAATCGGATGCCAGCAAGTGCTCGAAAAATGGATTACAAATTTTGGACCGGAAAGACAGACGTACGAACGAAGCAAGTTAAATAAAAGCTTGCAATTAATGCGCCGTTGATAACCATAGCAGTTGATACGATGTCGAACGAATGAACAAAAACTCTACCTTCTACCGCATTTCTCAAGTACTGATTTGCAATACAGCCACGCAATTATCCATCTGAGAAACAAACGTTACAGACTGTTTATAAAATTGCGAAGCTGTCGGGTTCATTGATACACGAACCAACTAACTTGTCCTCCAAATACGAAAAATAAATTATATATCATCAAATTATAAATAAAAAATACCACTTTCAAATATTTACATTTTTTTCCTTTCAATATATGTACTAATATAAAAACCTAAAATTTCTAACAGGAAACATCACTCGAGTGTCCGCCCTCAATTTTGTTGAAACTCATATATGTGATAAAGCATTGAAAGTTATTCGACACGTATTTTTTTATCGGCTGAAAAACGACTTTAAGGGGAGTAAGCATCCCTCAAAGAAAGGCGTGTCACCCCTTCGTTTAATTTTTCTCAATACTTCTAGTGGATTTTCATCGCTTTACATTAGATGAATTTTGGTTTTTGTTTCATTCCAATCGGTGGACCGCTTGTGGGTGAAACTGCAAAACCACCCCTGGACACGCCTTTCTTTAAGGTGTGCCCCCCTTAAAATCGTTTTTCCACCGATAAAAAAAATACGTGTATACTAGTTTTCAATGCTTTATCACGTATATTATCAACAAAATCGAAGGCAGCTACTCAAGAAGTGATGTTTTCACTTCTTTCGGATAATCAGGTTTGACAAAATATTTCGGTGATTTAGTAGTCGATGTTACACTTTAATAGTGTCATATGACAGATTGTAATCTGTCATATTAAATATTTATTAATACATAAATAGAATAATTTCATTTCACATATCCATTGAAGACTTAGATTTTTTAGCCGACTCTTCGTACAAGGGGTTGAAAGACGTGACTCTTCGTTCATTTGTTGCTTTACGGCTTCAACGTGTCGTCGCGGAACACTTTTATTGTCCATTGACTTTCACCCTGTGAATTGGGGGTTCGCACCTCTCTCTCTCTCTCTCCCTCTCTCTCTCTCTCTCTCTCTGTCTCTTTTTCTCTCTGCCAACACGTGTCGTCGCGCGAGCGTGTATGCATAATACGACAAGACCGAGAAATCTTAGCAACACATGTTGCTTACTCGTGCGGGACCGAAAAATTTTCGCGTCGTGGCGCATCGTAAATGCAAAATCGTTAGCTAAATTTTGTGAAACATATGGTTTATGAGAGAATTGCAGGTCCCCCGCCAAAATCAACGTACCTACAGAGCCGAATAGGGACAAACGAGACACGCACGTGCGTTATATTCTCGTAGGCTTCTCTACATAGCTACACGTGGTTCCACCAATTTTATGGTCCAGCAGCCCACTATAACCGACCTACGGTCTACCAAACGAATCTTCATGTACCATCTGGGAATATTGTTCTTAGAAAAATAATCAAGTGCGCGTTGTTATTTCGCAACGTGAAAAAAAAACAACACTCGATGCTCGAATAGTACGATAATAATTGATTATAGAAAATGCTTAATTGCTAGTGTTCCGTTGACGCTCCTTTATTATTTTTTTCCGCGACTGATCTACTGGTTACACAATTCTAGGTTTTAACGACTTTTCATTCGTTGAGGAGGCTGGAGCGTTCGCCTTAATCCATGATTAAATTTAAAAAAAACACATGTTATTGTCTAGACTATACTGAGTCTGTGTGATTTTTTGGAATTTTTTTCACCACAAAACACCAGAGATAAAAAATACTTTAATATATGTAATTTTACGTGCGGTTAGATGGGCAAGACGTTCACGCTACGGGTGATGTCATTTTTTTGGCTATTCAGCACCAAGATAAACCATTTCTAACAACGTGTTAACGCAAACTAAAGTTTTGTTAACATTTAGAAAAAAAAATTCATTCTCGCCCATCGTAAACTATATTTAATATTGAACCATCAAGGTTCGACAAAAGATAACGAATCTTGGCTGGCGGATGAAGAGCATTGCAACCTCAATGTCCGCGAAATTTCCGTATTTCGGCAATACTTAATATTAATCAATGGTCATAATAAATCCTCTAGTGAGATAAATGTAAATAGGCATAATTTTAAATTACTCAAAATTTCATTCTGAGTTGTATAAAACATTCGTTGATGCATTTTTTTTCATAATAACCAACGATATACTTATACTTTTGTTATACTTTTTCTAGTTGGTAGTAACACAAAAGTTTTTCTTATTTATATATTTTATAAAAAAAAGCATCTACAGAATTAATCTATACCTCATATACATTTTTTAGGGTCATCGAAAAAAAATGCATAAACCGTCATTTGACTCAACTGAACAGCTCCAACCCCCTCGAGGAAGATCGGGCGTTTTACCGCCCAATGGTTGAAGGTAGTCATATTTTTAACCTAGACATTTCAATGAAAGTTCAACTCGAATATTACCACGTGAATAATCGTGAATTGCACGAGAATTTTTACATGAATGCCCGCAGTCAATGTGTTCGTGGAAGATATTAAATGCGACTAAATGCACGGTTAGGGGCTGACGCTATTCCAAATGCCTGAAAAATTGGTGTACCCTGAAGAATTTTTGTCCTTGAAGAAAGTATATATCGAACATGCATTTATAGAACTTCATTGTCTTGAAATGTATGAAACCATTTTTTTTTATCTCTACGAAGTAGATTTTTCGTTGGAGTCTCGTAAGCATAAGTGATTTTTGCGGGAGGTCATCTAGAGCTTGCAGCATGAGAACCAAAAATTTCTACCTTCGACAAAAAAAACCACCAAATCTATAATATGCACGTCTGCATCCACAGAAATAAGTAGGGATCTGAAAAATACGATTTTTCATAGAAACGGCAGCAGTTCTGTGATAAAAAAAATGAAAAATAGTTTACAACGAAAGTAGTTTATATTACAAACAATAAAACCCTTGCGTATTTCTGTGGAGTATTTATTTTAGAAGATATGGTGGAAGCTCAAAGCAAATCGGACAAAATTTGTTTACGTTATGCTGCACGCCAATTTAAAGAACGTTTTTTTTTTCGGGAAAATCTCCAAAGTTTTGCGGCCCATTATTTTCAGTCTGTTAGTGAGAATTTAGTAGTTCTACGTTATCAGACCAACTGCACGTTCTTAACCCTTCGCGGTCATACGTTCTGGCTATAACCTGCTGCCCACAGGGGGTCGCAATGACCCCAGCCACGTTTCGAACGATTACCACCTTGACCGTATCCTTCCGAATGACTCATAACAATTCAGGACATTAGTTTGAACATTCTAGTATGTGACGTTCTCGGTATTATATTTTTATCGAATTATAAAATGGCGAAAAAATCAAGAAGCGTTCAATGCGTAAACAAACCCTGCATTATTTAAAAAATCGTAACTTGCAATTTTCAATTTTTTTTCGAAAATGTTTAGGGTGATGCTCTTGAAATATGATAGTTTAAGGGGAAAAATTGCTCCAGAGTGGGCAATGGTTTAAGGGAAAAAATAGCTCCTCGTCCGACCCTAGTCTATACTTATAAAAAGTACACCAAAGCACCGTTAGAAGGCAGGCCAGTCGCCTTGGCCGCCAACAACTTATAATAGTAATTTTGGCTTAAAGTTGCGCTTGGGGTCATTTCGACCCCGGGTGACCGCGGAGGGTTAAACATCCTGAAATATAATCGACAGCTAAAAAAATTGGTCTTATCCAATCCGAATGAATCTTATAAATTTTTTAACCTTATATAAGGTAATAATTTTTTTATAATAATAAGGATATAATTTTTTTTTTCAAAAAACCACGTAACCGTATTTTTGTAAACTTTTCAACATTTCTCCATTGTAGACAAACGAAAATTTCTTACTGGTCACTTTAGTTCCCGGATACTCAGATTTCGACAACTTCATCAACATTTTGAATTTCATTAAGGCGTTACCCCCACAAAAAAACCTTTTTCATGAATTTTTTTAAAGTAAACTACAAAACTTTTTTAATCGATCAATATACCATCTTAAAGAACACATCTTGAAGAACTTTCACTAATTTTTTTATTGAAAAATATTACATTGTTTAGTGGCAAATGGCCGTCAATGAAATAATGTTTTTATATACACGGTTTGCCGTGACCAACATTGCGGCGAAGTGGATCATCTGAAAAAAAAATGCGGATGGATTTAGTCAAATATAAGTATAAACTAGTCTTTAATCGAAGGATTTTAAAAAATATTCATTTTTCACAAAATGGCGGACAGTCAAAGTTAATGGTTCGATTTTAACGAAAAAAACGGCCGTTTTTTGGCTATAAAACGGCCATTAAAAAAAAAAACCGAACGATTAAAGACTACTTTTGTATGTATTAAATAAGCCTGCAAAATTTCAAGAAGATCGGTTCATTAGTGTTCGAGTAATCTTGGTCACCGACTTCAGAAATGCCATTTTGAGAAAAACGCGTTTAAAGTTTCAATTTCAGTTTACACGAAGAAAATATTTTTTTTCTGTAAACTTACATAGGAGTCATCTATTCCGGGCATCAAAAAAAAAACTGCACTTCAAATTGCACTTCAAAAAAATGCAATAAAAAAAATCGATTTTTTCAAAATCGCAAGTGGGGGTAACCGCTTAAAAACATTTTTCTTAAATAAACGACTTATTTTCCAAGGAAGCCCGTTCGATCGTAATGCGAACGTAATTGCGCAACGTTCGAAATTCACAAGTGCCTCCGCAGCATGATTTACGGTACTCGTGAGATTTTTTTTAAATTTCTGCTCGACACATGTTGGTGGAGTTGGAACACACTCGTTAAATGCAAATTCGGGGATAAGCGAAATTCTCCTCGTGCGAAACACATGGTGACTGTTCCGGCATTAGTCGTACTACGAAAATCTATATATATATACACCTTCATAACAACCTAATAGGTATATGAGAGTGTGGAGAGGAAAAGCAGCGTTGGCATCAGGTCTCGGGAAGTTGCAAGTGGTGGGATCCACGTTGTCGTAGGTTCCGAATGGCGGGACATTGAAAACCGAAGGTGTATGCACGTGTGCCAAAGTAGTATAACCGATGGGTGGGACTACTCGATGCACCTATGGCTCATCGTCTTGCCCTGTATGCCTTTTTTTCCGCTTCCTTCTTTTTCGCCATTCCCTCTCTCACTTTTTTGTGTGTCTCGAACTGAGACATAGGTAAGGTCGTCGCAGTCTGTAATGGCACTTCTACCGTATGTTCGACACATGGCGATATACCTCTTCTTGTTTCTCATCGGCAAACTTTGTCCTCGGGAGCCCTATCTACAATGGTTTTAGCTTGCTGTCGGCGACAGCTCCTGCTCGTCGTCGTAAAGCCAGAATTTGTAAACAGCCGCGGGCAAACACACGTACACGTTCCTACAAAGGTACATATATGGATGGTTCTCCCGAAATGATCATTTTGCAGGACAACGAAATTTATGGATAGAAACTTTTCATTTTTTCAGTCAAAAATTGCAATTTCACTTCAATTCTAATCGATATATTATATGGAACACACTGATTTTTCAGGGGTTACCCCCCCACCGTGCCTCTGGATCTCACATGTTGGGAGGAACCCAGAGGAATTACGATTTAAAAGGGTTTTTATGCACAGCGCCGCATGCTACGTTTTTCTAACCTCAAAATTGCTACTTTTAGTCCTGCAGGATCTTCATTAATATTTAGACAGAATCATTTTCCGTTAAAAATATTTGCCCCTTGTATTAAGAAGACATATGGCAACACCGCATCCTTCCACGTGTCCAATGACGTAAGTTTGCGCGCCATATTTAAAATAATACTGCAACACAATTTTTTATTTGGAAGTCATTTTTAATCGAACAAAGTTTTGCACTAGTTATGAATTAACCAACACTTTCATTTGTTAATGAAGATAACATAAACAATGTAAAATATTAATATGTATCACGCAAATATTTTTTTTCGTGATGAAAGTTTTTCACTTTGGGAACACGATAATTTTTTTTTCTCGAAACATTGAACAATACTGTTCTGCAGTGTTGCCATATGTCTTCTTATTATAGGGGACAAATATTTTTTACGGATAATTATTCTGTCTTTACTTAGCATGTCTGAGCAACTGTTAAAACAACAAAATTTCGAGACGACAAAATGCATTTTGCACATTCAACGATTCTTTTTTCTCAGTGTATGACATGATTTACGCTCTCCAAAGGAATAATTAAGAAAAACGGTTATAAATTTGCAATATTTATTGTGAGATGTCTGCGCTTATTATTTTTTATTTTTTTTTCAGGACAGAATTAAATAAATGTCCAATGGTTTACATTTTTCAAAACAACGTTCGAAAAATTAGGGTCCCATTGCATATCACTTTGAAGCTTGATATTTTGCAAACGGCGTTTGAAAAATAAAATCGATATATGAAACCGGAAGTTTAATTTTGAACGACCTGCCGAATGACTGGACCCTCATCGTGTGAAGCGTGAAAAAATATCCACCTACTTTACATACAGCGGAAAAACACTGAAAAATGTTCCTAAACATTTTCTGCATATCCATTGAGATCTCCATCTGAAGCATCTACCTGCACGATTCCATGCATATAAGTCTGAAGCTGTAAAACTTGTGAGTTTGTAACCGGCGAACTTCTAATAAGCTTAAAGTTAACTTAATTGTCAAAAAGGTAATTTTTGTATTTCGTTTCAAAATACCCGATAATATCATGAACATTTATTTACATTTGTCATTATAAATAATATATAAATGCGAGTTAGCAAAAAATTGTTTTTCTAAAATGGTTTGATGAATTTGATATATTTCGAATTTGAAAAAAAAACATACAAGTGCTATCAAAGTGAGGTAATGAGTAAAATAACTTGCAAAAAAGTTTATTATGAAAGTGCGCGGGTGGTGGCAATTATCATCCCATCCTCCCTCCTGTTTGGAATAACCCGGGGATTTCCCCCTCATAAAAGACCGAGGAAATACGGAGTACCTGCATACAATATTGCCACCAGCAAGATGTTCCTCCTGCTTGCAGGCGTGCCGGGTAGGCGCCCATTTATTAATGGTGCATCGCTGAAGAGGCGACCCGGGAGGCCTCGTCGACGAATCAGGAAAGATTCCAGGTGGTAATTGCCTTGCTGGTGGAACATTCATGGCTGGTCGTAGGGACCGGAGCTGCTTCAAACCATTTGCGTCCTATACTTCCACACCTGAACCCATAAATGATATGTCAGAATTACAAAAAAATTGAAGCATTCTTGCTTTAAAAAAGTGCGGATTCTCGTTTTCTTCGAGCGAATGTGCTTTAATTTTTTCGCTAAAAGTACTCATTTGATTTCATATTAGGACCGTAAATCATTGATTTACAGTAAAAATCGGTTTTCGGTGTAGCATCCTAGCAAACGAAGTACAATTTGCGTTTATTCGGCTCGATATATATATATATATATATAATGCTAATATTATTATTATTTCACCATCACTATTGCAGATTTGGGCGATTGTCTTATTTCATGAAACCCGTTTTATCCAGGAATTATGCAAACTGCTGCGAATTTGTACCAATTTTACTGTCCGTATTTAAGGGGTTACCCCCACTTGCGATTTTGAAAAAATCGATTTTTTTTTATTGTATTTTTTTGAAGTATAAGTATCCGGGCCCATACAGAAGTATGGGCCCGGAATAGATGACTCTATGTAAGTTTACAAAAAAAAATATTTTCTTCATGTAAACTGAAATTGAAACTTTAAACGCGTTTTTCTCAAAATGGCATTTCTGAAGTCGGTGACCAAGATTACTCGAACACTAATGAACCGATCTTCTTGAAATTTTGCAGGCTTATTTAATACATAAAAATGTAGTCTTTAATGGTTAGATTTTTTTCGAAAAAAATTGCCGTTTTATAGCAAAAAAACGGCCGTTTTTTTTCCGTTAAAATCGAACCATTAACTTTGACTGTCCGCCATTTTGTGAAAAATGAAATTTTTTTAAAATTCTTCGATTAAAGACTAGTTTATACTTATATTTGACTAAATCCATCCGCATTTTTTTTTCAGATGATCCACTTCGCCGCACTGTTGGTCACCGCAAACCGTGTATATAAAAACATTATTTCATTGACGGCCATTTGCCACTAAACAGTGTAATATTTTTCAATAAAAAAATTACTGAAAGTTCTTCAAGATGTGTTCTTTGAGATGGTATATTGATCGATTAAAAAAGTTTTGTAGTTTTCTTTAAAAAAATTCATGAAAAAGGCCTTTTTTGCGCTACAAGTGGGGGTAACGCCTTAAACAAGAATTATTTACCCAATTTTTATTATCACCAATATTTCTCGATCAGTGTAAAAAATGATAATTCATGGAGATATTCGTCATGAATGCACCTTCAAGTCATTCATATTTTATCCAACCGCGTATGATCGAAGATCTGTCAAAATCCTTCAATTTTAGGCTAACTTTTTGTTTTACCCGTAAAACTGAAAAATAATCAATTTCGAATGGCAGCGAGTTCGAAAAAATGATAATTTTGTTTCTGGTCGATACAAATCGATGTTGAGCCGTCGTGGGTGAAAAATTAGTGTCGAATGAGAATTATGCGAGAATTAAATAAATTATATCTGTTTCTCTCTCTCTCTCTCCCTCTGTCACAATTGATATCTTAGGAACGATGCCACTATGATATTGGGAGCGATGTGACTGTTATTCAATAATGCGTTTCGGACCGTTTGAGTACAAGATTGAGTACCAGAGTACGAGATAACTCGTAAGAGAGTGAGACATATATAACACATGCTCGCGCCTCTAGGGCACGCACCGTTTCACGATATTAACGCGGATTTAATTATGTGTGCTATGCACTCTCTCGCAATCTCCCGTCGGTCTGGCAAATGTATGAGCTCCAATTGGACGTATGTATGCACTTAGAGCCGCGCATATTACGTGACGCTTCGAACACGCGGGCATACACGTATATAAATATATAGAGGCCACGCGTGAAGCATGGCGTCGAGGCGTCTGTTTCAGCGTGATGCGAATCGGGGATACTCGATAGAGTATCTGTGTGGACTATCTCCAACACTCTTCCATTACTGGAAGAGCACTTTCTTTTGTAACAATGTGATTAATTAATTTCGATTTAATTTAATACTCGATAATTTATTTCATTCCAAGTCAATGGGATTTGTTTATTTCAGGGGCAAAAAATTGTCAATATGATTGTCATCTTGTAAACAGCCAATTAAAAAGATTAATTAGTTTTAGAGGGCGCTTTTAGGCGAGGATAAAATTCGCTGATTTTCATGATTTTTTTGACTCAATTGGATTTGTTTATTTCAGGAGCAAACATTGTCAATATGATTGTTATCTTGTAAACAGCCAATTAAAAAGATTAATTAGTTTTAAAGGGCGCCTTTAGGCGAGGATAAAATTCGCTGATTTTCATGATTTTTTCAACTCAATGGGATTTGTTTATTTCAGGGACAAAATTGTCAATATGATTGTCATCTCGTAAGCAGCCAATTAAAAAGATTGATTTGTTTTAAAAGGCACCTTTAGGCAAGAATAAAATTTGCTGATTTTCATGATTTTTTGTTAAGAGGAAAGATTTATTCAACATTTTTAGAAACTTGGGGTATGTTTTATTACTATTTTGGCAGTTACATGGTATTTTTTTATTATCAATGTTTAAAAATGGCGGATGTATGGCACGGTCTTATAAACTGCATTTTCAAAACTGGCGTGACGTATAGCTAAAACACTAATCGACCAACTCTCATAAAATTTGGTATAAATAATTCCAATCTAATAAGCTTAGAAAGATTTATACTTATTACTTTTATATTTATATTTATAAATCTTTCTAACCTCATAAGGTTAAAAAAAGTTATACCAAATTTCATCAAATACTTTATTCGATTTTTTCAAAAACATAACCCTAAATGTTATTAAACATAAAAAAAAGTATTTTTCTATTGCAAAATCTAATTTTTTTTCGGTAAATTCCATTTAAACACCACCATTATGAATAGTTATTCGTTACGCGAGAATTTTTCTAACAAACGTTAGCTATGGACGAAAAAAAGAGAATGCCAAAAATGAAGCAACGTTCTGTGAATTTCAATTGATTAATTCTTAATTGGTGAACATTTTATGTTTTTCATTGACTAGAACTTATTATTCAGGAATCAAATGAATTTTTTAAATTTGGAACACATAAAATACAGGCTTCGTGAGAATTTTCAATAATAACGAGACACGTCTCAAGCCAGCAGGAATAAACTTCTTTGAAATGCTCAATCTATTTAAGAGCTTGCCCTTTTTCTTTTAGATTTGTTCAGCTATTCAACGTAAATATCATTTCTGTGTGATCAAAGTTCGAGTCTTCCTAATATTTCACGTATTTTCAGAAATAAAGAAAACTCGTGAAACGTATAATGTCGTCTATGAAAAACCGCCGCCGTCACAACAAACATGAGCCCGTAAGATTTCCGCAGTGAGATCCCATCGATCAGGCTCCACCGAGTCGTTCTTCGCGCGGACGGGAGAAGCTTTTTCATCTCCTTTTTTCGTTCTTACTTCGGCGCTGACGAAGAATAAAATAAATAAAAAAAACATATTTTTGCGTTAGGAACATAATTCCGCCTTGGCGAAAAAAAATCGAAATTGCAGTGAAATTGTTTCAAATATTCTTGCGTGTATTACGTTTATAAGGGATGGAGAACGAAAAGGAGAAGCGATGGTGAATTCACTTTGAGGGGGGAAAAAAATGCTCGAACCTCGTGCACGTTCTATGTCCTTTCCTATGTTCTATTTTTAACGACTCCAGAACGGTAACTCATCGCTGTCAGGTCGTCCCACGGTGTACGAAACCTTGGAATTCTTACCATAAATTCCATTTCGTTCCTTCTTGTCTTTTGTGCAATGATTTTTCGAGTTTTGGAAACTCGAACGTCTGAATTGATGTCATCGCGAGTTTTGAACTTTAAAAAAACGTAGCCCTGCTAAAAGAACCAGCGTTACGCATAATCTATTATTACAGCTCGCAATGTAACGACAAGTGGAGCACTTCACAGTGTCAAAAACCAGTCGATTGAATATCCACGCAAAACTCGGACGTTCTTATCGATAATTGCTCAAAAAAGTATAAAAATGCTCTTAAGGCGTTACCCCCACTTGTAGCGCAAAAAAAGGCCTTTTTCATGAATTTTTTTAAAGAAAACTACAAAACTTTTTTAATCGATCAATATACAATCTTAAAGAACCCATCTTGAAGGACTTTCAGTAATTTTTTTATTGAAAAATATTACATTGTTTAGTGGCAAATGGCCGTCAATGAAATAATGTTTTTATATACACGGTTTGCGGTGACCAACATTGCGGCGAAGTGGATCATCTGAAATAAAAATGCGGATGGAATTAGTCAAATATAAGTATAAACTAGTCTTTAATCGAAGGATTTTAAAAAATATTCATTTTTCACAAAATGGCGGACAGTCAAAGTTAATGGTTCGATTTTAACGAAAAAAAAACCGCCGTTTTTTGGCTATAAAACGGCCATTTTTTTCGAAAAAAAAATTCGAACGATTAAAGAATACATTTTTATGGATTAAATAAGCCTGCAAAATTTCAAGAAGATCGGTTCATTAGTGTTCGAGTAATCTTGGTCACCGACTTCGGAAATGCCATTTTGAGAAAAACGCGTTTAAAGTTTCAATTTCAGTTTACACGAAGAAAATATTTTTTTTGTAAACTTACATAGAGTCATCTATTCCGGACCCATACAGAAGTATGGGCCCGGATACTTATACTTCAAAAAAATGCAATAAAAAAATCGATTTTTTCAAAATCGCAAGTGTGGGTAACCCCTTAAGGCCTTAGGCCACTCTAGAAGCCGAAAAAATAGGCTTTGTTGGGATTTTATTTAAAAAAACTACAAAATAAATCAATATTATAAAAAAGGGTGTTTATCACACATATCAGTGACTATATACAATAATTTTTTTGAAGCGATTCATTCCAAAATAGCGGCTATGCAGCGTTTATCTCAAAACTGTATTTTTCAAGATATATTCAACATTTCAAGTGATTCGGTTGAAAATTGTCTGACAAGGAACATCCCTCAGGTGACACCCTTCGATTTTGTTGAAATTTGGATATGTTACAAAGCACCGAAAAGTAAGCGATACGTATTTTTTTTTATCGGCGGAAAAACGGTTTTAAGGGATGAAACGAACCCTCGAAAATAGGGTTGTTTTTCGTTTTTCGTCGATAACGTTATCGTTCTCATCTCCAGTGTATAGTGCGCAAAAAAATAAACATTGTTGCAATTTGAAATTTTTTCAATATCTCGTACCGTTAAAACGTTATCGACGAAAAACGAAAAACATCCCCATTTTTGAGGGTGCGTTTCAGCCCTTAGAACCGTTTTTCCGCCGATAAAAAAAATACGTATCGCTTACTTTTCGGTGCTTTATGACATATCCAAATTTCAACAAAATCGAAGGGCCTCACCTGAGGGATGTTCCTTGTGAGTTATGTTTCCGGCCAACTTAAAAAATGCAGTTTTGAGATAAACGCTGCACAGCCGCCATGTTGAAATTAATCGCTTCAAAAAAAATATTGTGTATAGTCACTGATATGTGTGATAAACACCCTTTTTTATAATATTGATTTATTTTGTAGTTTTTCTGGAAAAAAACCCAAAAAGCCTATTTTTTCGGCCTCTAGAGTGGCCTAACCCCTTAAGGTAGACCGAGTGCGCGCTCTTGATTTCTATAGATTTTGTTCAAATTTTAACCAGACATTGTTCATATCATTATGCATGTTTGAGTGAAATGTCAGAACAGTCGACTATTTCGGTGGGAGATAATGGGTTTTTTCAATTGCAACTTTTAACTCTGCAGGGTCTGCATTGAAATATAGACAAAATAATTTGCCGTAAAAAATATTTGTCCCCCATAAGACATATGGCAACACCGCATCGTTCCACGTATCCAATGACGTAAGTTTGCGCGGCGTATTTAAAATAATATCGCAACACAAATTTTTATTTGGTAGTAATTTTTAATCGGGCAAAGTTTTCAATTAGTTATGAACTAAGCAACACTTTTATTTGTTAATGAAGATAACGTAAACAATATAAATATTAATATTTATAACGCAAATATTTTTTTATGATATAAGTTTTTAACTTTAGGAACACGATAATTTTTGTTTTCTCGAAATATTGATCAAAACTGTTCTGCGGTGTTGCCATATGTGATCTTATTATAGGGGACAAATATTTTTTACGGATAATTATTCTGTTTTTAGCAAAACTGAATGGTAAAGGCAATCCAAACATTTTTCACTCCTTCCCTAACTAGTTTGCTACCTAAACAAAAATTGTTTTCAAAATTTATAAACGCAATAGAATGGTACGACGAATTACGTGACCTGACTTTCTTCAAATGTTTACAAAGCTTAAGTTTACGCTAACCCGTTGTTAAAAACAGTTTATGTTGGTGCTAAAGAGCAAAAAAAATTACACCACCCGTAATGTGAACGTCTTGCCCATCTAACCGCACGAAAAATTACATACATTAAAGTATTTTTCACCTAAGGTGTGCTGTACCGAAAAAATTTCCAAAAATTCGTCAAAGACCAAGTATAGTCTAAACAATAACACATATATTTTTCATCTTATAATCTGGCTACCGCTCCAACCTCCTCAAAAGTGTTTAACCCTGCGAAAAATGTTCGAGTCCGTCAGCCAATTTACGCTACTTCAAAACGTATTGTAAATTTTTCCTTGAATATTTGATTACTCAATTCAATTTACCCAAAAAAGTTCAATTACTTGATTATACTCCAAAGACATGAATTGGCACAATAAATTCTGAGCTCGCTCCAAAAATCGTCCGACTGCTCCAAAACCTGCGAGCCTTCGAGTGTCCCAGAATACGTTTTTACTCCAAAAAAAGGGTCGGGCGCTCCAATGATCCAAAAGTTAAGAATTTAAGGGGTTAGGCCATAGTAACGGGTATAAAATCATTTGCGAATTTAACAATTTTTTTCGTATGAAAAAGTGATTCACTCCCCAAATAGGGTTTTACAATAGGCACAGTAATGGCCCACGACTGGTTGCCAGAGAACAAACGATGGCGCGGTAATGGCTATATAAACGGGCCAGATCCGCACCATGCATGGTTGGTAATGGTAAACCATGAATGGCTGCTAAGACTTGGCCAACTATCATACGCCCATATTGGCCCAGCAACGGCTGCCAGATCTTCTGCCGGAAATGAAAAACAAAAAATTGACAAATTATGAATATAAAAATTCTAGTAGTATCTTTTTCGTTTTCTTATGCTTTACTTATGTCCATGTACAAAGAATAATTGCATTAAAAACGCTTTCTGCATTGTTCAAGTTTTTACCTTTCATCGGATTCGAACCTGCGCCTTTCGTTCTAGTGTCGAGCGCCCTACCCACTTAGCCATTCTAACACTTACAGAATCCATCGTTTGTTCGTTCCTTACTTTTATGCCGATAATTTTATTCGTCACATTAAAGTTTACCGACAATTTTTTTAGTCCATTTAGGCTGTAAAAATAACTCGCTCGTTTTGGGTGAAGTTCCGAACAGCATACTCATCTGATCGAGCTGAAATTTTGCACCGAACTTCCTCTCATTATCCTAAGAGAAACCGTTAACGGATTTTTGACGACTAGCAATAGTTTTCGATACATCGCATTGTAAAGTTTATTATTTCACGCCATACGAGTATATCTATATATCCGATAGACACCCCCCACTCCTCCGGCCGCGCTGCTTCCTGGCAAACAGTGTTCGCCCGTATGTGCATATCACTTGCCATGTGGGATGGCTTTGTTTGGATTTATTTAATATAGTAGAAGCGCAGTACAATAAATAACTTTCAATATCCGATATATCGAAAATTATTGCTAGTCGCCAATATCCTTTTAAAGGTTCTCTTAAAATATTGAAAAGAAGGTCGGTGCAAAATTTCAGCTTCATCAGTAGGATATGCTTTTCGAAACCTTATCCCTTGTTTTTACGTGTTACAGTTTAACGACCTGCATTTGCAAAACGCCCAAAAACCAACCATCAATGGCTGGAATAGTTCTGGCAAGCCGTTCATCCGCCTGCGATACCCCACACGGAAAAAAAGAAATAGTACAAAATACAGGGGCTACACAGTTCGCATTGGACTCGAGCGATTGCACAGCGATATTACCTGAAACACAGTGCTCAAAATACAGTGTGCTCAAAGTAAATTATTACAGTTTCTATACTGTCCTCTTTGGACTCGAACCGCTCTACTGTATCTTTTACTGGAACACATAGTCCAAAATACAGTGTAGTCAAAAGTAAATTTTGACAGTTCAACACTGTAATATAAATTTAACAAAACTTGTAATATGACAGTTGGTTAATCTGTATTATGTACAATGAATGCGCCAGTTATATTGACAGAGTTTATGTAGGTGTTTTAACAGTGAAGTCCTCTGTTCTAGAAACTGGTTAGCAACAGGTATAGTTTCAGTTTTGAACCGTTGCTTTTTACAGTGTGAACACGGGAAACCTTCTTGTTTTAATACTGTAATTCAAACTTGATGAACCCCGTAATTTAATAAGGCCACAAATCGTATATTATAGAAAATTAGGGGTAAAAATAACATTAGATAGCGCTGAAAGAACAATTAAAGCGCTGAAAGAACTGCCAGTCCTTTGTGTCGTGGTCGCGCCACGCTCGAGACAGGTCCTAACCAGTGAATACCATTTACAACGTCACACTGTAAATTTGATTATAAACATAAAATTAAAAAAGTTCGGCGAAACCTTCGCTTACAATGTATATTGTAAGCAATGTAATATATACACACACACACGCACGCGCGCGCGCGCACACACACACACACACACACACACACACACACACACACACGCACGCACGCACGCACGCACGCGCGCGCGCGCACACACACACACACACACACACACACACACACACACACACACACACACACATATATATATATTAAGAATATACTGAACTGAGTGAGACACACAAAAAAACGTTTATCCATAAAAGAAGTTTGAGAAAACTGTGTAGAAAATATTAAAAAATCAGTCACATACACAGGAACGTACCTTTTTGTAAATAATTCTCTCTTTTTTATAATTTCTTGAATTATGTCGCACAAATTTCAACATTCGCATCCTATCGACCACGCACTACTAACTGGCAATCCTTTGTGTCCTGGCCACGTGCCTCACTCCACGCGCGAGACAAGTCCTAATTACACAAGAACGGACCTTTTTTTAAATTCTCTCTTTCTTTATAATTTCTTGAATTCTGTCGCACAAATTTCGATGTCCGCGTCCCATCAACCACGCACTACTAACTGGCAATCCTTTGTGTCCTGGCCTCGTGCCTCATGTGCGTACAGCATAAAAAACAGTGATCGCATTTAAATTTTACAGTTGAATATTTTTACTGAAATCACTGATGTATTCACAATATCAAACTGTAAATAAACCAGTCTAACTGTAGAAATCTCAGAGTGCACAGATAACGTCATGAACTGTCGAAAGAAGAGTAAAACTACCGTGCCACACTGTGAAATTTAATGAATCACTCTGTACTCAATACAGTGTACACTGTAACCCTTGCAGTTTGCGTACAGTATAAAAATCAGTGATCTCATGTAAATTTTACAGTTAAATATTTTTACTGAAGACACTGATGTATTCACAATACCGAACTGTAAATAATCCAGTGTAACTGTAAAAATCTCAGTGTGTACAGGAAAATTCGTCATTTTTGTAGGACAGGATTTACATTACTTTGTTTTATTGTAAAATGAAATATAGCACCCTGTTTTTCATGCGGTTTATACTGTGATTTTCGCTGTTTCTTTTTTTCCGTGCAATGCTGATCGCCATATTATCGGTGCGATGGTATTGGCCCACCAATGGCTGCACGGAAAAAAAGAAATAGTACAAAATACAGGGGCTACACAGTTCGCATTGGACTCGAGCGATTGCACAGCGATATTACCTGAAACACAGTGCTCAAAATACAGTGTGCTCAAAGTAAATTATTACAGTTCCTATACTGTCCTCTTTGGACTCGAACCGCTCTACTGTATCTTTTACTGGAACATACAGTCCAAAATACAGTGTAGTCAAAAGTAAATTTTGACAGTTCAACATTGTAATATAAATTTAACAAAACTTATAATTTGACAGTTGGTTAATCTGTATTATGTACAATGAATGCGCCAGTTATATCGACAGAGTTTATGTAGGTGTTTTAACAGTGAAGTCCTCTGTTCTAGAAACTGGTTAGCAACAGATATAGTTTCAGTTTTGAACCGTTGCTTTTTACAGTGTGAACACGGGAAACGTTCTTGTTTTAATACTGTAATTCAAACTTGATGAACCCCGTAATTTAATAAGGCCACAAATCGTATATTATACAAAATTAGGGGTAAAAATAACATTAGATAGCGCTGAAAGGACAATTGAAGCGCTGAAAGAACTGCCAGTCCTTTGTGTCCTGGTCGCGCCACGCTCGAGACAGGTCCTAACCAGTGAATACCGTTTACAACGTCACACTGTAAATTTGATTATAAAAATAAAATTTAAAAAATTCGGCGAAACCTTCGCTTACAATGTATATTGTAAGCAATGTAATATATACACACTCACACGCACGCGCGCGCGCGCGCACACACACACACACACACACACACACACACACACACACACACACACACACACACACACACACACACACACACACACACACATATATTTCAAGAATATACTGAACTGAGTGAGACACACAAAAAAACGTTTATCCATAAAAGAAGTTTGAGAAAACTGTGTAGAAAATATTAAAAAATCAGTCACATACACAGGAACGTACCTTTTTGTAAATAATTCTCTCTTTTTTATAATTTCTTGAATTATGTCGCACAAATTTCAACATTCGCATCCTATCGACCACGCACTACTAACTGGCAATTCTTTGTGTCCTGGCCACGTGCCTCACCCCACGCGCGAGACAAGTCCTAATTACACAAGAACGTACCTTTTTTTTAATTCTCTCTTTCTTTATAATTTCTTGAATTCTGTCGCACAAATTTCGATGTCCGCGTCCCATCAACCACGCACTACTAACTGGCAATCCTTTGTGTCCTGGCCTCGTGCCTCATGTGCGTACAGCATAAAAAACAGTGATCGCATTTACATTTTAAAGTTGAATATTTTTACTGAAATCACTGATGTATTCACAATATCAAACTGCAAATAAACCAGTCTAACTGTAGAAATCTCAGAGTGCACAGATAACGTCACGAACTGTCGAAAGAAGAGTAAAACTACCGTGCCACACTGTACAATTTAATGAATCACTCTGTACTCAATACAGTGTACACTGTAACCCTTGCAGTTTGCGTACAGTATAAAAATCAGTGATCTCGTGTAAATTTTACAGTTGAATATTTTTACTGAAGACACTGATGTATTCACAATACCGAACTGTAAATAAGCCAGTGTAACTGTAAAAATCTCAGTGTGTACAGGAAAATTCGTCATTTTTATAGGACAGGATTTACATTACTTTGTTTTACTGTAAAATGAAATATGGCACCCTGTTCTTCATGCAGTTTATACTGTGATTTTCGCTGTTTCTTTTTTTCCGTGTGGCATAGATCTGGCAAGCCGTTCATCTGCCTACGATACCCCAATGCTGATTGCCATATTATCGGTGCGATAGTATTGGCCCACGAATGGCTGGCATAGATCTGGCAAGCCGTTCATCCGCCTACAGTACGCCAATGCTGGTCGACAAATTATTGGCCGATTATCAGCAAACCGTTTAATGGCTGAATGCTGGCATTTTTGTTACGATAGGCGACCCTATATGGGTCATAATACTGATTACACATCTATTTAGTATGAATATCAAGCTGCTAGAAAAAATATATATTTTTTTTTCGATGTACAAAATGGTCGACTATGCGAAACTATAACTTCAACAATTTTCCCTCGATTGACTTCAAATTTAAAATTCATGTTCCTCATTGCATTTCGCAGAGAAGTACTTACGGAGCTTCTGATTAATCGAAAACTTTTCATTTTATGAGCAGTTTATGAGCAGTTATAACGAAATTTTTCACGGAAAATTCATTTCTTAAGGGGTTACCCCCACTTGCGATTTTGAAAAAATCAATTTTTTTTATTGCATTTTTTTGAAGTGCAATTTGAAGTGCAGTTTTTTTTTGATGCCCGGAATAGATGACTCTATGTAAGTTTACAAAAAAAAATATTTTCTTCGTGTAAACTGAAATTGAAACTTTAAACGCGTTTTTCTCAAAATGGCATTTCTGAAGTCGGTGACCAAGATTACTCGAACACTAATGAACCGATCTTCTTGAAATTTTGCAGGCTTATTTAATACATAAAAATGTAGTCTTTAATCGTTCGATTTTTTTTCGAAAAAAATTGCCGTTTTATAGCCAAAAAACGGCCGTTTTTTCGTTAAAATCGAACCATTAACTTTGACTGTCCGCCATTTTGTGAAAAATGAATATTTTTTAAAATCCTTCGATTAAAGACTAGTTTATACTTATATTTGACTAAATCCATCCGCATTTTTTTTCAGATGATCCACTTCGCCGCAATGTTGGTCACCGCAAACCGTGTATATAAAAACATTATTTCATTGACGGCCATTTGCCACTAAACAATGTAATATTTTTCAATAAAAAAATTACTGAAAGTTCTTCAAGATGTGTTCTTTAAGATGGTATATTGATCGATTAAAAAAGTTTTGTAGTTTTCTTTAAAAAAATTCATGAAAAAGGCCTTTTTTTGCGCTACAAGTGGGGGTAACGCCTTAAGTTCAAATACCTACAACTTTTGAATAAAACAATATTTTTTAAACTCCGTACGTACTTCTCTAGGTATTCTAATATAGATTGACGAGAATTTTCGCTCTTTGTTCTAGGTAAAAAATTGTGGATGCTAAATGTCACGCCGCGGAGCGCCTAAAAAAACAAAATATTGGTGTTCGGTCATTTTGTACATCGAAAAAAAAACATCTAACATCTCGATATTCATAATAAATAGATGTGTAATTAATTTGATGAGTGAAACACGTTTTCATACGAAAAAAAATGTGAAATTCGCGTATCATGTCACACCCGTTACTGTGGCCTAACCCCTTAAGGAGCATGGTGATGCGTATATAACGGACGAACGTACCGAAGAGTACGAACGGTGGCGATTGGCGCAAGAAATTGGTATTTCTCGCGAGATCCTCCAAGCCTTGTCTGTTCTCGCCTCAACGATATAAATATTCAAGATGGGTCTCCCCCCTCTTTCTACCATTCCCTCCTATTCGTACGCGCACTATAGCAAATTCGCAAAGTCGGGATAGTAAACGACGAGGGTCTGTCGTCTCTCCTTTCTTCGTTCCCTCCACCGAGACGTCGAAAGGCGTCGTCGGGGTCTAAAAGTTGAGAAATATCATGAAGAGGAGAGCATCGAGGAAGAAACGTTTCTTCTCTCTTCCTCTCGTACTTTTCATCCGTTCCGAAGGATTCTCTCTCTCTCTCTCTCCCCCTCTCTCCCCCTCTCTCTCCCCCGTCCTCTTCTCCACGTCTCTCAGTGGTTGTCCCGTTGGTACCGTCGGCAGGGGGAGGGGGGGGGGGTGGCTGACAAGTACGAGATTTTGAAAGAAAAATTCTGGGGTGGGGCCAAAAGCCGAAGGAGTGGCACGTGAAGAGGGGAAGAAGAGAAGGCGGTGTCTTCTGAAAGGCTGACATACCAGAGACTCGACGAAACGATCATCAGACAGCTCGTATAACTCGTACGGGTAACACGAGACCGTAAGATTCAGACGCTCTTCTTCCTCCTGGAGTGCACTTCGTTCATTTTGTTGTCCCCAGCTGGTACATTGGTGCACGGCGATACACGTGAAAGCAATCAACAATCAGGAAACTCGCCATTGACAAAGTAATCCACCCTAGTGATCAGGAGTGACAGTAGTGTAGCGATCTTGAAGAGAAAAAGCAACCCTTCCGAACCATTTCGCGGTTGGAATTGGAGTAACCGGAGGTGATCGATAAGTGATTGGAAAAAAAGCCATCGCCAATATCGCAGGATGATGCAGGCACAGCAGCCGGTGGGCCTGCAGGCCCAGCGTGTGCAGGCTTTATACATGTTGGGTGACAGTTCGGGTATTCCCCACAGTGTAGGTAGCTCGGCGAGCAATTCGCCGAATCACTACGAGCGTTATTCCCCCCCGACGCACCTGATGGATCTGAGCAGTCCGACGGAGCATCGTTTGCCAAGTTTTCATCCCCATCATCATCTGAGCGAGGCCCATCATTTGCACAACGATCACAGCCATCACCACGCTCATCATCAGCATCTCTACCAAGGACCACCCTCCTACTTGATCTACGATCCCATCGACGACAAGCGTTACTTGCAGCCCCAGCAGCAGCCCCAGCACGAAATCGCCCAATCGGACAAGCTCATGTACGAGCGTGAAATACAAAACGTCGATTACGACCGAAGAATAAACGACGATTCGCCGGGCTTTCTCTCGGATCACAGTCACAGTCGCGATCACGAGCAGAGCTTGTATCTCACCCCATCGCCACAGATGTACTCGTCGTCCGGCGAGGAAATGACGAATTCCCGCGTACCGAGCTATCATCCGGCCACCAACGAGCAGATACTCGAATACAAGCGGGAAATCGACTACAACGAAAAAACGTCAGCGCTGAGCGAGGATTACGAGAGTCCGAGGAGGCTCGTTGATCTCGCCGTGGGAACCGAACATTCGCCGAAGAATCTGGACGGTGAGCTTGATGGGTTGAACGACGCTAGAACTTGCCCCAGCAGCAACAGCAGCACCAGAAGCAACAGCAGCAGCTGCAGCACCCCCAGCAACCCCGGCAAACGAAAGAGAAAATCCTCGTCTAGCTGCAACGAGAACAACGACTCCGAGGGCGAAAGCAACTCGTCGGGATCCAAACTCAAGATGAGACGGAAGAGCGGCGCTACTTACGAGGAAATTCAAAATCAAAGGGTCATGGCTAACGTCAGAGAACGACAGAGAACCCAGAGCCTCAACGAGGCTTTCGCGTCACTGCGAAAAATCATTCCAACACTGCCGAGTGACAAACTCAGCAAGATACAAACCCTCAAATTGGCCACGAGGTACATCGACTTCTTGTACGAAGTCCTACACTGCAACGTCGAGAACAACGACGGCTCTGAAGAAAGTGGTGAGTTTCTATCATTTTTCATCCATTGCCAACGATACTTTTTCGATTTAAGGGGAGATATACACCTAAGCCGGAAAAGGGCATTTTTGTGAATTTTTTTAAGGAAAACTATTTGGAATTTCGGATTGGGGTTTTAATTATCTAAAAGTATATACATTCAAAAATATGTTTAATTTTCTTTATTTAAAAATATCAAAAATATACAAGGATATTGTGTGATCCTTGGAGCGTCGTAAAAAATCTGCGTATACGGAACCCACTGGAGTTTCTTCAAAAATCATCTGAAAAAAAAACCAAAAAGATTATTAAATTAGATACTATAATCTAGTACTTGTCATAGCCGATTTTGAAAATATCGATTTATGACAAAATGGCGGACGTTTGAACATAAATAGTGATTTTTGGGCGAAAAATTAGTTATTATTTTGCGTATAAAACAAAAACTAAGTAACGGAAAAAAAATCCTATGACAAGTACGAGATAATGGTGTACGAATAACCACGAAAAACCTCAAGGCAATCGGTTCATTGGTTTTCGAGAAATTTTGCGTACCGATTTGAAAAACGTGGTTTTGAGAAAAACGCGTTTGAAAATTTGGGAATGAATAAATCATGAAATTTGTCAACTTACATGGAATCATCGATACCAGGCCCATAGTGTAGATTTTCTACAGTTGATGGAATGTTCGTAGCTTCTAAATCGATTTTTTCGACCATCTAGACGTATAGCTCCCCTTAATGGTTTATCGGAGGGAGAAAAGAATCGTGGCTAATTTGGAAATATTAACGTTTTTGAAAAATTCGATTTTTCTCTCTGTGAATATATCGAAAATTTTCGACTTGCCTCTCCATCCGGAGGGCTCCCTGGGGACGACGAAAAACCCAAAGGAGGAACGAGAAAAGGGACCTTGTTGAAAAAAATCGAGAGAGTCTCTCTCGTCACGTCGTTATGTGCATCTCGCGCTACTTCTCCTATCTCTCTCTCTCTCTCTGTTTCTTTTCGTTTTTCTTTCACTCGCTTTTTCTCTCTCGCCCTCTCGGTCTCCAGACCCTCGTCAGTTTTCTCGTCTCGAGTGAGAGGGAGAAAGAGAAATAAGGATTTCTGTTGGCCTGTTTACACGACTTTTCGTTCGCGGCACCCTCTCTGTTTACCCTATACAACGGCAGCGTAATTAAAACAGACTCCCGGCTCGCGGCTTCTGTTCCTCGTCTATGTAATACCGCACACATACTACACCATGTGATCGCAGTTCGAATGAAAAAATTATACAACGTACACTTTATTTCATTTTTTATCATATTATTACTGTATCAAGCAATCTTTCGCAATATGCAAATACCGTTCAGACGAAGCAACAACTCCAAAACAGAGTTATTGTTTTTCTCACATTAAGGCGTTACCCCCACTTGTAGCGCAAAAAAGGCCTTTTTCATGAATTTTTTTAAAGAAAACTACAAAACTTTTTTAATCGATCAATATACCATCTTAAAGAACACATCTTGAAGAACTTTCAGTAATTTTTTTATTGAAAAATATTACATTGTTTAGTGGCAAATGGCCGTCAATGAAATAATGTTTTTATATACACGGTTTGCGGTGACCAACATTGCGGCGAAGTGGATCATCTGAAAAAAAAATGCGGATGGATTTAGTCAAATATAAGTATAAACTAGTCTTTAATCGAAGGATTTTAAAAAATATTCATTTTTCACAAAATGGCGGACAGTCAAAGTTAATGGTTCGATTTTAACGAAAAAAAAACGGCCGTTTTTTGGCTATAAAACGGCCATTTTTTTCGAAAAAAAAAATCGAACGATTAAAGACTACATTTTTATATATTAAATAAGCCTGCAAAATTTCAAGAAGATCGGTTCATTAGTGTTCGAGTAATCTTGGTCACCGACTTCAGAAATGCCATTTTGAGAAAAACGCGTTTAAAGTTTCAATTTCAGTTTACACGAAGAAAATATTTTTTTTGTAAACTTACATAGAGTCATCTATTCCGGGACCATACAGAAGTATGGGCCCGGATACTTATACTTAAAAAAAATGCAATAAAAAAAAATCGAGTTTTTCAAAATCGCAAGTGGGGGTAACGCCTTAAGGGGTTAGGCCACAGTAACGGGTATAAAATCATGTGCGAATTTAACAATTTTTTTCGTATGAAAAAGTGATTCACTCGTAAAATTAATTGCACATTGATTTAGTATGAATATCAAGCTGGTGAATGGCTTGAAAATGGCCGACTCGTAATATTTTCTTTTATCTTTTTTTCAGGCGTGACTTAGCATCCACAATTTTTTACCTAGAACAAAAAATTCTCGTCAATCTACATTAGAATACTTAGAAAAGTACGTACGGAATTTAAAAAATATCGTTTTATTCAAAAGTTGTAGGTATTCGAACTTAAGAAATGAATTTTCAGTGAAAAATTTCGTTATAACTGGTCGCAAACTGCGCATAAAATGAAAAGTTTTCGATTAATCAGAAATTCCGTGCGTACTTCTCTGCGAAATGCAATTAGAAACGTAACTTTGAAATTTGAAGTAAATCGAGCGAAAATTGTTGAAGTTATTTGTCACGCCAATTGGAAAAAAGCGGTTTCGAGAAGTTTCGAGTAGTCGGCCATTTTGTACATCGAATAAAAATATACATTTTCTAACAGCTTGATATTCATACTAAATAGATATGTAATTAATTTTATGAATGAATCACTTTTTCATACGAAAAAAATTGATCGATTCGCACATGATTTTATATCCGGTACTGTGGCCTAACCTCTTAATGAAAATTGTTCACAGTCCGAAGTGATTTCGATTGATTTCATATCGATTTTATATTGTTCCGATTCGAAGTGAATTTGATTGTTTTTTTTTATCGCTCGCTGTCCGTCTCTGGTATATGAATGGTATGCGAAACTCTCAGCTCCTTGAGTGGTAAATCTTGTAGAATACGTCCTTTTGCTCGTGAGCAATCGATGCATGCGCTAGCGGGGTATGGGAGTACGAAATGTTCAGTCAATTAGTCAAGTCGTCGTGATTGAGAGTTTTTAGCCAAAAATAGCGAGCCGGAGTAAATCGACTTCTGTCCCTCTATTCCTGCAACGAAGAAATAACATTGGCTAAACTCGCCATCTCGTTTCCTCGCGCTCTTTCTCTCGAGCGGGAAGATTCGCGGGAGAGTGTACGGATTAATGGAGGACTCGGGTTGACTCTTGTTGGATATGAGAGAAGATCCAAGAAAGCCGCAGGCCTCTCTCTCTCACTCTCTCTCTCTCTCTCTATATATATATATATATATATATATATATATATATATATATATATATATATATATATATATATACACATACACTACCGGTCAAAAGTTTTCAGACCCTTCAGATGATTGCAAAATTACATCATAATAATATAATTCATTATATATAGCTACATAGTATTTTCGTAAAATAATAAATCAAATGAATTACATTATACTAATATTATTTGGCAATTATCGACTGATTGAAAGTTTTGCAATTACGTGAAGTGTCCGAAAACTTTTGAACGGTAGTGTGTATAGAGGGCGTTGGGAAGGTCGATGCAAAACCTTAAGAGGGTGATAGGTCACCTCGTTAGGAAGATATCTAACCTAGGTTACCTTAGTCCAAAGTCTAGGGATTTCGAGTTATCATGGTAGGCATGATTTTTGGAAAATTTCCCAAAATTAGGCACTAACTCGTTTACCTCTTAGGTCAATGTTAGTTTTTTTCAATAGCATTAACATAGGAGGTTTTTTTTTAAGTATAAAAAATAAGTTTTTAGTTACCAATTATTGTCTGTTTGAACATTATGAACGCGTTAGGACCTAAGTTTGAGAAATTTTCCAAAAATCATTTTTACCATGATAACTCGAATTCCTTAGACTTTGGACTAAGGTAACCTAGGTTAGATATCTTCCCGACGAGGTGACCTATCACCCCCTTAAGGCGTTACCTCCACTTGTAGCGCAAAAAAGGCCTTTTTCATGAATTTTTCAAAAGAAAACTACAAAACTTTTTTAATCGATCAATATACCATCTTAAAGAACACATCTTGAAGAACTTTCAGTAATTTTTTTATTGAAAAATATTACATTGTTTTGTGGCAAATGGCCGTCAACGAAATAATGTTTTTATATACACGGTTTGCGGTGACCAACATTGCGGCGAAGTGGATCATCTGAAAAAAAATGCGGATGGATTTAGTCAAATATAAGTATAAACTAGTCATTAATCGAAGGATTTTAAAAAATATTCATTTTTCACAAAATGGCGGACAGTCAAAGTTAATGGTTTGATTTTAACGAAAAAAAACGGAGGTTTTTGGCTATAAAACGGCCATTTTTTTTTTCGAAAAAAAAAAATCGAACGATTAGAGACTACATTTGTATGTATTAAATAAGCCTGCAAAATTTCAAGAAGATCGGTTCATTAGTGTTCGAGTAATCTTGGTCACCGACTTCAGAAATGCCATTTTGAGAAAAACGCGTTTAAAGTTTCAATTTCAGTTTACACGAAGAAAATATTTTTTTTTGTAGACTTACATCGAGTCATCTATTCCGGGCCTATACAGAAGTATGGGCCCGGATACTTATACTTCAAAAAAATGCAATAAAAAAAATCGATTTTTTCAATATCGCAAGTGGGGGTAACCCCTTAAGGCTTTGCAACGACCTTCCTAACACACTACACACACACATATACACACTACCGGCCAAAAGTTTTTGAACACTTCACATAATTGCAAAATTTTCGATCACTGGATTATTGCCCAATAATGTTAGAATTATATAATTCATGTTATTTATTATTTTACGACGATACTATATGGCTCTGGATACCTAATTACATTATTCTAATTTAATTTTGCAATTATCCAAAGGGACAAACATTTTGCAATTATCTCAAGTGTCCGAAAACTTTTGGCTGGTAGTGTGTATATATATATATGCATATACATCGTTTCGTATTAAATCATCCTCGAGGCCAGTATCTCAGACCTCGCTTGACGTGATACAAGACGCGGGAAGGGGCTCCAAAAATCGTCCGAGTTATCGTAGCGACCGCTCACTCTGTCGTAATTTCGCGTGACTAACGATATCGAGACGCTAAGTACCCGAAGACGGTTATGATTGGGTCGTGTTCGCGTTATTACCGCTCGTTCACCAAGAGTTATCACGATCTTGCGAACGACGATGGAAATAGAGATCCCGTGTCGTACTTTAGGCTGCCTCTCTCACTCTCTCTTTTTCCCCCTACTCCATTACCCCTTTCTCTGTTTTTCTTAATTTTTTTTACTAAAAAATTTCATTTTCACGTACTCGCCATCAAGTTGAGCTAATCATAAATTAACCTTTTTCGGAATAATCACGTGAACGATCCTGGTGACTTTTCGATTATTTCCTTTTCGTGAAAAAGGTTTTTCGTTAGAAGAGGTGAATGGATCTGTTTCTATTGGGACGTTGAATAAATTCTCGCTGTTATCCAACAGATGGCGTTACCGGAACTGTGTAGTTTAAGATGGTAACGCATCTGAGGAGCTGGCGAACAAAACCGGACTAGTCCACACCAATTTTTGTTTATTTCTCGTGCTTTTCAAGCACACCTTGATTAGCTCCACAAATGTTTTAAATAAAATCCAGCTCTAAACAACTCTAGATTGGTTAAAAAATGCCTTTTTAAGCGAATTGGCAATTTTTAGGCACAAAAATAAATAAAAATTTAGTTTGAGGTTATGTGGACAAGGCCGGGTTTCTTCGCTAGCTCCTTATCTATGGAGAAGTGCTATAAGCAAGCTTGAAATTCAGTGTATGTTATTTCGCCAAAGTGTAAACAACTTTTTCTTTTTGTAGTGTCAAACCTGTCAATTTTCGTGCCGAAAAAAGAGTATTTGCGGGGTATTTTACTGCACTACTTTATTTTTAAAAAATATGCAGCTTTAGCACACGGAATTATTGTACTAAGCGTACTTCATGAAGACTCATGTCAGACGCTAGTTGAACTTGCAGAATCATTGGAAGTTGATCACACAACAGTTTCGAAACGTTTAAAAGCATTAGGAATGATTTTTTTAAGTGAAGCGTCAATTTTCACGAAAAACAGCGAGAAGTCATTCAACATTCCAATATTACGAAGATTTGTTTTTTTTTAGTTATATAAAAAATGTAGTTCGATTCTGATTCAAAACGGGGCCGGGTTGAAATTCCGAACTTCAAATGCTCCAACGGTTTAAAATTCCGAACTTTGAATGCTCCGACGGTTTAAAATTCCGCATTTAAATGTTCCGGAATTCAAGATGGGGCCGGGTTGAAATTCCGAACTTTGCATGGTCAGAACGCTCAAAACTTCGAAAGAATAGTACCCCGAAAGATCAAAACTCCGAAATAATTCTACACGAAAGACCAAAACTCCGAAAATCTTAATACCTTCAAAATAATTCGGCTATGGAAGTTTTTAAAGTTTGAAATTTTCAATAAATCGACGAATTATTTCAAGAATTTTTCTTTAATAAGAAGTGATTTTACGTCAATTTTGAAATTTGTCTAAACAATGTTATACGTTCTACATTATTTATAGTCAACGGTGTAGACTTCCGCTAGCATGATCTTGACATGAGGGCGGGGTTGAAATTCCGAACTTTGAATGCGCCGACGGTTTAATCTTCCTAATTTTAATGTTCCGAAATTCCAAGGTTCGTCAAGATTAAGCCAGCGAAAGTCTACACAGTTGACTGCAAATGATGTAGAAAGTATAACATTGTCTAGACAAATGTCAAAATTGACGTAAAATCACTTCTTAATAAAAAAAAAAATCTTGAAATAATTCGTCGATTTATTAAAAATTTTAAAACTTTTAAAACTTCCATAGCCGAATTATTTTCACGGTGTTCAGATTTTCGGACTTCTGGTCTCTCGTGTAAAATTCTTTCGGAGTTTTGATTTTTCAGGATAGAATATTTTCAGAGTTTTGAGCGTTCTGATCATTCAAAGTTCGGAATTTCAACCCGGCCCCTTTAGAACTAAGTTTTTCTTCGTTTCCTCCCGTCGCGTCTCCCGAGAATTATTAAACCCTTTTTTTCGTTCCCGCTTCTTTCCTTACTTTTAGAATAATAGCTTCGTTCCTTTAGGCATAAAATTCCACGCCTCTGAAATGTTTCGCTAAATTTTGCTTTTTTTGTTCCGTCTTTCGCAGGTGAAAGAAGGGGCGCGGTGCTTGCAGCGCGGGAGATCAGCTCTTCGTCCTGCAGTTACATGGCCCACGAGAAATTGTCGTACGCCTTCAGTGTCTGGAGAATGGAGGGAGACTGGAACTCGAATCTCTGAGCTCGTAATGAGATTTCTTCTATTATTTTGCGTAAAATATTACGAAGAGACAACGACGCGACGGAAAATAGACGGTAGAGCCGAGACGAAAGAAAATACTATTCCGCGACTCGAATCTTTGAATTGGTAAGATTTTCATCAATTCGCATGTCGTTAGGAAAAACGAGGCAATTTCCTACTTTCGCTGGAACGAAAGTAACGAAATGGCAAGAAGAGAAGCAAATATTCACGCCGTTTTTTTTTTCATCGCGTAACGAGGCTTCGATCGGTCGTGAAGGACTTTTGAGAATTGGAGTGGGATATTCTCGATGGTGGCCTGTAACTCCATACTTTTAGTGACGATGTACTTTTGGAGGCAGAGAGAGAGAGAGAGAGAGAGAAGTGTTAGGCGTCGATCATGGGGAATTCCCTCTGATCAGGGTAAACGGTTTTCCTGCGAGGAGGACAATGTTTAGTATGTGTCCATATATATATATATATATATATATATATATATATACAGGGTGTCCCAGAACTCAACGTCAAGCCGAAACGGGGTGACAGGATTGATTGTAACCATCATGAGAAAAATCAGAAAAAAAATCTATTTTGAAAATTTTAAATTCATAGTTTAACAAAAAACAGTCTTAATTCTAGGAAACTTGGGGCAATTGTGTCATTATTTTTTACTGTGATTCTAGAAATGTTATTTAGGGTTACGGTTCCAAAGTTTAAATGAACAAAAATAATAAAAATTAACCACAATAACCGAAAAATGGTTACAGTTTGACCAAATTTCTAGGTTTTTCTTAAATGCCCAGAATTTTTTTTCTGATTTTTCTCATGATGGTTACAATCAATCCTGTCACCCCGATTCGGCTTGACGTTGAGTTCTGGGACACCCTGTATATATATATATATATATATATATACATCAAGTGACCGGATCATTATTACCGATTTCCGATGTTTCCCCAGATTTTTATCGCCCTGTTAACCCTGTACATATGTATATAGACCGCTTTGTGGTAGGAAATTTAAGCTCGCCTACCTCAATATATCATTCTCACTGTGTACCGTATCGAAGTCATGCCTCCGAAGCAAGAGCCAAGGTGCCCCGATAAAAGAAAAATTCGCAAAGTTCATCGGTAACATTTTTTGGAGCACTTTCGAATAAAGGTAATTCTTTAGATAGGTGACTTTTCCGAAAAATGAGTCTGAAATATTTGTGTTGCTATTTTATGAATCATAGGTTTATAAATGATGATATTCAGTCGGGGGAAGCTGAAATTCCCCCCCCCCCCCATAAAAATTTATGGGGTTTTAAAGTCCGCGGAAACACGTGACAAAATAGGGCATTTTTGAACATTTCGCCGCGTATATTGGGTCCGTTTGGGTTTTTGAAAAGTTAGAAATTATTTTCAACAATTTTTCGCTCGTAAAAAAATGGTTGAAAAATGTCATCTTCCCCCGACTAAATATCACAATTTATAACCCAATAAATGACATTTTATCGGAGAAATCGAATAACATTTTTCGCAAAAGTCACTTATCTAAAGAATTACCCGATAAATTGTACGTAACTTTCCATCACGTCCATTGTAGTGGATGCGAAAAAAAAATGAATTGCGTCGAAACGTCATCGAAGATCAGACTCGGTGCTTTTCGGGTCTCGTACGTGCGAAAGACGCGTTGAACGGAACGTTTTTATAGTCCCACTCGTCTTTTCCGTAGCAAATATTGTAACATATATTCGAGTACAGGAGAGCACCGACTTACAGAATAGTTTATGCAATGGACACTGTATATAAGATACATGCGAACATGCACACACACATATATCTTCGTCACGTCTGCCGATGTGATAATCATAAGGATCATTCTCGCGTTTCCATGATATAGCGTGTGAATATTTTGTACATTCTGAGGACGTTGAGCCAGTGAGAAAATTCAAAAAAAATGTATATGAGCGATAGGAGGGAGGGGGAGAGAGAGAGAGAGAGAGAGAGAGAGAGAGAGAGAGAGAGAGAGAGAGAGAGAGAGAGAGAGAGAGAGAGAGAGAGAGAGAGAGAGAGAGAGAGAGAGAGAGTGAGAGAGAGAGAGAGTACAAGTTCACAAAGGGGAGACAGATAGAATGTTAGTTAGTTATTTTAAAGCAGCCAAAGCAAACTTCTAGTCGGATTTTTCGCGCGTAACGGAGCCTCACGCCGAGCTTTTAATGCCCGTCTCGACTTCTTTTTTTTCACCATATTAACCGCGGCGAATCTTTATGAGAACCGTGGGGCTGAGGGGCGAGGACGAAGATGAAGAAAAAAAGAATGAAAAAGAAAAAGAAAAAATTGTAAAAAGGAGTCTTCTCCCGCGAGCCTCGAGCGGATGTGACCGCAAGAGAAGCTTCCGACCAAGCGGGCGACTCGCATACACCAGCGAATCTAGGGAGACCACTTCGTGTCACCCTCATCTCCCCAGTCTCATTTGAGCCTCACTGCGGTTTGACTTACGAGAAATGAGAGAAAAAATGGACCTCTCGAGAGGTTTTTCGGTGACGCAGGATCGATACGCGACACTTGAAGATCAAACTGTTGGTTTGATATTCCTACAATTACCGGAGATGAATATCATCTCTCTCTCTCTCTCCCTCGCACTCGCTCGTGACTCAATTTCAACCCAGCGAGGCAAGCAAGACTCTCGGAAGAAAAAAAACCGAAGTAAAAAAAGAGCTCGCAGCGAGAACGAAGACGAGAAACAAGACGGTTTTTTTTCTCGCGGTCGTTCTCGTCGAGAAGCCAGCGATCGTAAATCTCTTTGAATTCAATTAGAGAAGACTCGTTGTAACTTTTGGCGCCGCTGAGAGATAGAGAATACACGTGTAGTGACGTTTGCCCGGTAGCGTATCCGTCGGGGCCTTTTGTATATTCACAGTGACGACTTTCGGGATCCCCAGCTTGCATATATATATATGTGTATATATAAGCAAAAAAGACGAGAAATATCGTCCGTTTAGAATAACGGCGGATATTTGAGTGCGCAAGAAAAACAGCGAAATTTGAGAACAGCCACTGCACAGAGGAAGAAAAATAATAAGCAGGGGCAGAATAACAAGATCGAGTATTGAGTTCGTTTTTGTAATGCCGTATGAAGAGTAAATCCAAAAACCTTGGTCTTTTCTATGTGTATATATATGAGAGAAGACCAGGATTTTATACATCATGCATATAATATTTTTTTAAAAATTATTTTTTTTAATATACTTTTATATTATATATATGGGGCATTCCACGCCATTTCATCTATTTTTGGTTTTCCTGATTTTTTTTGTTGTAAAATTGTACCCCATGAAATATTCACACCAATTGCTAGATTTTTATCTCTTCTCCTTTGAGAGTTATGATTTTCCAAAAAATGTCGACTTCGGATGTTTCGGAAACGTTTAAACGCTAATAACTCCTGAACTAATTGAGATATCGACAAATGTCACTATATCATTTTTTTTCATTTTGCAGCATACTTCCGTTAAAAAATATGAAAAAATTATCGATTATTAATGTCCACGTTTTTTTGCCTCTAAAGTGAAAACTATTTTTTTAAAGATGATCGACTCTTTTTATATTTTTCAAAAAATTCTCTAAAATAGAGTGACCCATTCTATGATTTTTAAGACTAGTCTCATCGTGGGCCGATTTTTCCTTCTATTTTTTTTCGAATTAATCATGTTTTTTTCAGAAGACTTTTATCATTTTAATCTCCAATAATGCTGTTAATGATATTGTGATTTCTGATTCGGCTTCGTCAGGCCTGAAACGGTTATTTTTAAGTGGATATATATATACAATTAAAAATAACCGTTTAATAAACGTTAACTCAATTAGCTGAATGATATACAATCATTAACAGCATTATTGGAGATTAAAACGATAAAAGTCTTCTGAAAAAAACATGATTAATTCGAAAAAAAAATAGAAGGAAAAATCGGCCCATGATGAGACTAGTCTTAAAAATCATGGAATGGGTCACTCTATTTTAAAGAATTTTTTGAAAAATATAAAAAGTGTCGATCATCTTTAAAAAGAAAGCTTTCACTTTAGAAGTAAAAAAAAACGTATATATATATATGACAAAGGACCAAGATTTTTGGATCTACTCTTCATACGGAATTACAAAAACAAACTCAATACCCCATCTTGTTATTCTGCCTCTGCTTATTATTTTTCTTCCTCTGTACAGTGGCTGTTCTCAAATTTCGCGTTTTTTTCTTCCGCCGTCTTTTTTGCTCCCACCGAGCCAACCACTTATCCGCAGACCAACGATGCTGAATATTTCAAACGTATCGTTTAGAAAAATATCAATTTCAAATAATCTTCAACGCCCTGACGTACTGATAGTTTTCGCAAAAAAAAAATCATCGCCCGCATCCGCGCTCGCTCACGTATATTTCCATTTTTTTGTTATTTATAATACATGTGAACGTAATTTTAAATGTAAAATATTCGTATAAGACCGGCCAAGTGCTCAGCTTTACAGTGCCTTGCCCATACAGCAAAATACACCAAAGATCGTTAAGCTCTCATGTACATACATGTATGGAAAGTTACGACTATACTTTACATCATTTTACATTATTTTTTTCCTTTCGTGTACAGCGTACAATATAGGTCGATTTAATATATCGCGAGTTAGGTGCACGCGCCTGCGTGGCCGGATTAATGCAATAATTTATTCATTTTTATATATATATACGAACATATTTTTACATACGTTTATATCTATGTACCTATGTATATATCTCTATATATATATATTTAAGAGATACGATGATAAGTTTAGATATGCAATCGGTCGACGTTACGTATTAAGTATCATGTTTTGTAAATAATGTAATCCATAGCATAGATGAAGTTTATGTTGCGCAGTTTTTCGTCCTGTAAATATTTGTAATAACTTACGAGCTCTCACTTGTGCTTTATGCCCCGTGCACTGTAGCTGTCGAGCACATGCATAAGAGCGTACGCATGCATCTACGTGCTCGCTGCGATGAACTAATATGAGTTTCTCATTCCTTCGACAGCCCCGTGAGCGGTAGAGCACCATTTTCTATACGCGTTACCGCGCGGGTCGCTGTTTTGACGTTTAGTCGATTGTGTGTACACACACGCACACATTTATACGCTATATCATAAATATATTTTGCAACATTGTACAGTATTTTTATATAACGTTTATTTTAGTATATTAGTATATTAATTAATAAACATAACATGTGAAAGCATACGTATTCTGTTGTAATTATTCGAATTTATTAATCCCTCGTCTATACTCCTCTTTCCGCAATAATCGAAGGATATTCGACCGACCGATTGTTTCCTGCGTGCAACAGCGGTAATCACGTGAGCAACGATTTCACGCGATAGGGCAAAGTCAGCGGGGCGTACGCACTTCAGATACTTTTATTGCTAGAAAAATCGATTTTGATAATACACTTTGTATTTCTTATTTAAGGCGAGAGCCTGAGTTAGATGGTCCAGATAAAGCATTTTTCGAGAATTTTTTTAGAAGGGAAAAAACAGGAGAGGCCAGTAAACATTGAGGTAAATATCTTTTCATGTATATTTGTAATGTATTTTTTAAAAAATCAACATGAAACAATAAATTAGTGTAGATTTATCAGCCTATTCCATGTGCTTCTTGCCACTGCAGTCCCCAATGGGCGGGAAAGATACAGCTCGTAATTCTTGACTGAAACAAAAAACTAATAAAATTTTTAATTTTCATAAATTTTTCTTCTGGGTGAATTGAGAAAAAGATGAAAAAAATCGTGAAATTATAAGTATTCTCAGGTTTGAAAAAAAAGACACTTTAACGTGATACAAGAATGTTTTTAAAATACTTTTTTAACGACTTTTTAAAGGGGCTATACCAGTGTGAACGGTGGAAATTTGGGTGATTTTCGGAAATTTTTTGAAAGAAAAGTACTCTATTAAATGTTTCGGAAAATTAAGAATATATTTGGCTATATTTGACCTATATTACATAATTTTTTCATAGAAAAATATTGAGATCCAAGCGACTTATGCGCTGCCTTCGGAGGCGCCAAAAAAAAGTTCCTCCACTGCTGACACGATTCCGGTCGATTGAGTAGCTGAAACCGAAAACGGAAAAAATGTCGTTAAACTGGAAGGTATTTCCTGTACAATGACGTAGGATTTTCGAAAAACATCAAAATCTAACAAAATGGCGTAGTTATGAAAAAAGTGTGTTTTCTCGCCTATAAAATGGTCGTTTTTTTCAATGCCAAATCGTCAATTTTCATCCAATCAAGAATATCCTACGTCATTGTAGAGTAAATATATTTAAGAGTACTCAGTTCAAATTTCAAGTCAATCGGATAATTGCTCTTTGAGTTACAATGTCGGCAAATTTGTAAAATCTCATTTCGAGAAAAACGCGTTTAAAGATTTATCGATTTTTGCAAGATAAAATGATTAAAGATCCGGCCTTGAATTCTTTACCTGATATTTTTAAAAGTATAAACTGTCGAAAAAAGCAAAAAAAATCGATTTTTTGAAAGTGTCACACTGGTATAGCCCCTTAATTCACTTAGAAGAGATTTTCATACTGAAGAATATAAACCTTGGTTTGATTCGATAGGTCGTCTAGTTTTTTTTGCTATCACGCCCGCCAATTTGGAAAAACCGTGAAAATGAAAACTGGAGAAAACGCGCTTCAAAGTTTTCAGGAGGAGGAAACATCAATATCAAATATCAATCGCATCTTTGTAAATATATTCTTGGACAGAGTATCTATCGATTTAAGCAATAAAAAAAACGATTTTTCGGACCTTCTAATTCAGGCTCCGGCCTTAAATTAAATTTTGGCATTCAGGAACATTATTTTAAATATAAATCTAAAGTGACAATCTCGAAAAATATAAAAAAAGGCTTAAACTTAAAACTCGTCCCGTGCGCACACTTATTGTGCTGTGTTAAAAAGTGTGGTGATGGTAAGAGTGCGCACTCTTTGGGTTCGTACTCTTACTAAATACGTTTTTTTGGTCGATGGTCACTATAATTTTCGTAAGCAAGCAAAACGGCGGCATAACCTCTCAATAAAAACAAAATTTGGATCACAAATTTCAAGTATAATAACATTCGTTGCGTGTAAATTAATGGCAAACCTCACAAAACGTGTTTAAAATTGTTAAAAAATAAGATCAAACACATCGAAAATCTATAATTAGTCATAAAATTGGAAATAAATACTTTAACGAAGCGAGTTGTTGTCCAACACCTTGACATGACATATGCCACTGACAGGTTAGGTGGTATTGCCAACACAAGAAAAAAATAAAACGTTTAAAAGCACTGCGTACCCTTTGGTAGGGCGCACTTTTTGGTGGATTTACACTACACCGGAGACTAGAGCATTCAGGTTTTTCTTTAATATCGAGAAACCGGAATATCGGACCAAAAATCGATATTGAACTCGAATGATACCGGTATTTCGATATCAGAGTTGAAAACATAAAAATATCATCATAATTGTTGTTATTTTCATATAATTTACTTTTGCTTGTTTTTTTAACGTTTAACAGCTTAAAAATATTATTACCTACATTGAATATTTCCGAACTGTCAACTTTATTTATCCACGAGAGTGGAATCAGAAAGGGCCTTTTCTTCCTCGGCTTACACCTGCAACAAGATAAGGTCGTCTCTGAAAGACGAAACTTAAGATGCCCTCTGTTTTTTGCGGTCATTGTTTCAACAACCTCAATCTCGTTACTTAAGAGGCCAGTCCACTTTGGGGCCACGAAAAAAGCTATTTTCGCGATTTTTTTGAGGATTTTATAAAATATATGAATATAAAAGTTGTTGGGCTTGATAAATAAAGTCTTGAAACACATTAAAAAAAAATTGTTCATTTTTGTTCATTTTTAAGTACAAAAACTATAGTTTAACGTAACGCATCAAAAATAGGTGGGCTAGGTAGCTCCATCACAACTCGGCAACGGCATGTCTGAAACAAAAAAATCAAAGTCCATTAGATTCAGTATGACACCAGCTACAAAATAACCCTCGGATACAAAGTTTTATGAAAATTAAAAAAAATGGCAGATAAAAAACGAAAAAAGTAAAAAAAACGCGTTTTTTTCGCAGTTTTCGCAAAAAAAGAGAAAAAATCAAAATTTTAAAACCATCGAGGGTCATCTTGTTGCGAATCATGTTTACAATATGTGGTTCAAATTTCAAGAGAATCGGTTTATTAGTTTTAGAGATACGATGGAGCTAGATTTTGAAAACGTTGTTTCGAGAAAAACGCGTTTGAAGTTTATACTATGAAAAACTCTTACCTAAACTCAATCGGCAATTCCTGCACAGTACAAAATCCCTTCTGATTGCTCATCATCGTCGATTTCTTCAAGTCTTGCTTGCTTTCGATTTTTTGAAATTTTCAAAGTGGACTGACCCCTTAAAGTGACCATGCTGTTGCCTGCCTGCCACACGCTATGCCATTTGTTTGCATTCTGGTAGCTACTTCTGCGCTGACTTTCATAAAACTTCCTAATTTTTATTTTGCTTGTTTACTAATTTTTTTATTTGCACAAAAGTTCCTAGTTTTTTGTTTTTCGTTTGTTTATTTATTTCATTTTGGGTTGGATGTATTTAAGAACATAGCAGAGTATGTTTACCGGAGACCTCACGAGGTATTTTTCCTCCATAGATCTTCTCGTCTTGAATACTATACTTTTAAATCATGGAAGATTTTAGAGCGTGAATACTGTAGTCTTTTCTTGAACGATCACGCTATGCATACATCGAAGTGCGCACGCTCGGTAGATCTGACGAGAGGGTCAGTGGGCATTCGGGACGGCTGCAGAATTACAGCAACAACGAGACGCGTATACGAGAAGAATCCATGCAATTATGAAAGATCGGAATAACACGAGGCCTTCATCACAGACTCGATACCCTATTTTGTTTTACTTTCTTACAAATCTACCGTGTATCGCGAGTCTCCTCCGTACACCGACGTTGAAAAAGTTAAACCACCTTTCGAATTTTCCATCAGGCCGAAGTCCTGATGGAAAGTTAGGGGGGAGATGTCTTTAGGCGAGGAAGAAAATTGCTGATTTTTTTTAACGGGGTCCTCTAGTTTCTCGGCTGTTTTTTTACGGCTTTTTCAATAATTTTTTACGGGCAAAACATCGAAATAATCAATCTCATTGTTTTTGCATAATCTTTATTAACATTTAAATAAGCTTTACAAATTTTTTGAAATCAAAATATATAATAGAATAAACGGTATAGTGGCCGACAGGAAGACATCAAGTAAAAGAGGTGCTTGACGGTGACCAAGATTGCGGCTGTTCTGCTTATCTGAAATAAAAAAACCAAACGGCATTTTAATCTTCATATTTAAGACTAGCGATTGAACTAGAGTGAATTCTAAATTACAAAAATTGACTTTTTTATACACTGTTGAAAATTACATTCTATTTTTTACTCATTTTTTCTTAAGTTGTTCGCTCGTACAAAAAAAACTATCGAAGCAATCATGATAATCCTAGTTCAATCGCTGGCTTATAACATATTAAAGATGCTGTATAAATTTGAACAAGATCGGTGCAGTAGTTTCTGAAATATCGTGGTCACCGTTTCGAAAAATGGTGTTTCGAGAAAAACGCGTTTGAAAGTTCGCGCATGTGATTTATACTTCTTCTTGACTGGTTGCGGCGGATTTTGTCAGACGGCGTGACACGTAGCGTCGCCGAGATTAATCTGAAAAAAAATCATCGAAGATTTTTCTCTCATTAACACTCATACGCAAAATATGAACTAAGAAAAAGTGACAAATGTTGAAAATTAATGAAATGGCACGCTTTGGAACAAAAAGATCGAATTTTTCGAAAAAGAAGGCCACATTTCTCAAAAAAGAAATACTTCTTTGTTGATTTTCAAAAACATTTAGGGCCATGTTTTAGACAATAAGGTTAGAAAAAGATTCACACCAGATTTCATCAGAATTGGTCGATTAGCTTTTCAGACAAGGAATTTACTGTATAAATTTGAATCAAATGGTAACATTTCGTCACTTGTCCGGAAATTCCTTAAGTACACTTCGCCCTAAAAAGGTGCAAAGAAATTGTCTCCAACTGTCAATGAAAAGTGGTAAGATTCAGGTTTATGAGGCTTTTTTCATAATTCTCTACTTCTTTTGCATTTACCACGTGGGTATGATATTGTTGTTTTTTGTGACTTTTTACGTCCACAAAGTTTTGTGCATTTTTTACGAGTCGAACCCCTATAGGACAAAATAAAAATACAAGAGAAGAAAAAGTTGTACACGGAGAGAATTAAAAAGTAATTTTTGTCGTGAATTTCACGGTAAAAATTATCGTGATATATTTCAATGTGGTGACGAGTGAGAAAAACATAATAATTCATATGCGACAGGTTTTTTTCAACTCACGTTACAGAAAATTTCAAATACGTAGCTAAAATGTTACCATACAAGAAGGGTAAGCGAGCACGATAATTTTTACCGAGAGCACAATATATTTTCCTATAACACTCATTAAATTTTATAATAAATCTTAAAATAACTGTTATAAAGACGATACATTTTTATGGACATCTTTGAAAGGCATACAATAATAAAATGTACATTAAAATTTCGCTGATATTATATATTTTTTAAATTTAAGTTTTGCGTATTTTGTTACACATAAAAATTTACTAGAAAATCTGGTAAAATTTTCCATCTGAAGAAGAAATTTTATTTTATTTTCGTGAACATCTGTGTTTTACTCAGTAATAACAAGCGAAGTTTCAGGGTTATCATCTGGTTACCGTTACTGCACGGTAATTTTTAACATTTAATTCTCTCCGTGTAGTATTTTATTATTTGATGCGACATAATTTGTTGGAAGATATTTCTGGTGTTTTTTTCGTGCGGATTTTTGGTCGAAATGCGGATTAAAATTCCTGCAAAAGTGAAATTGAAAAAAGTGATTGGAAATGTTTGAACCCTCATGATTCATTCGGTTTGCGGATTAATAATAATATTTTGGGGATTGACGAGAGAGGCGCGATTGACAAAAATCTCAAGGAACGAATACCCCCTCCCGAGATTGAAAAATTTGACGGCAAGATTCCGATTTTTTTGTTCTGAGAAACGGTTGATGAAAAAAACGCATTTTTCAAAATACAAAGGTATATGGTTTGAGAGCATTTTAAAAAATCACCCAAAAATACAGAAAATCAACAAAAACATGGCCGCCAGCAGATGATGAAAATTTTTCCGCGACGTTCGGCGGTGGACACTCTCCAGCTTAAACGGTCCATCCGAAACTAAGAACCAAACGGCTTGTTCAAGTTAACAATAAATACGAGTCATTGACGATCGTCGATTTTTTCAAACATTTATTTTAACAACATGGCGACGACTTGAAACTCACGCATGCAAGATTTTTGAAAAAAGTCGTCATTTTTACGTAACTGGTAAAAAACGAAGATCGATTTTGAAAAAGTGAGATCGTCAACGACCTTAAAATAAGTCTCATCGTATCTCCTGTAAAGGGGGTAGCCGGTTAAGGGGGGTCTGACGGCCCCCACCGAGTTTGATCGAATCGACCCAAAAACCTGAAAGAGGGCTGAAAAACAAAATTTTAGAGATATTTTTTAACCCCCTAAACCCTTATGAAAACACCAAAATCGCAAAAAATGCGTTTTTTTTATGTTTAATTTTTTTTTGAGCTTTCAAATGCATTTTAAAGCGGTTTTAACACAACCAAAATTTTGTTTCAGATGTGTAGACATGCCCTGAATTTTTCCAGATTTTTTCGTAAAGTTAAATCATGTGCAACATAATTTTAATGGCAAAAAAACCGTAAAAAATCGTCATTTTTTGTATTTAATGCTATGGTTTTTATTGACGTATTAATGGTAAAAAATCGTGCACCATAGCATAGAAAGCTACTATCTTCCTCTACAAAATGACGCTAATTGGGCTCAATTCGGTCGTCTCTAGCGTCCGAAAATCAAACTTGAATAAATTCCGTTTTTATAATTTGAGCATTTTCAGTTACGAAAATGACACAAAATCATATTTTTCAATTATTTTTTTTAATAAAAGTACATTTTGGGGTTTCTGAGGTCGCCGATTACAAATTTGATGTCAAAAATTAGTTTTGTCACATGACAGCTGTCAAAACGAAGAAAAAATATTTTAATTTTTGAAATTTTTTAAAAAAGCTATGGGAACGATATTAATAAGGATTTTTTAGGTCGCTGATTATAAATTCATTCTTATACACGAATTTTTAATCGTAACAGCTGTCAATAGTTATATTAACAAACAAAAAATTACGTATTATTCAGAAAAAAAATTTGGAATTCCCCGACTAAACTGTCACCTGGCGGAGAAAATCCCAACTTGTACCTTATTAAGCCACGTACCCGAGTGCCTAAGGCCACCGTACCCACGTGGGCCTTAGGCTCGTATGCCCCTCCGCACGGTACTGCACATGCCCACTACGCACTGACGCATCGAGAACCCCGCTCCACGCGGTCTCTCTTTCTCTCTGTGTTCAGCCGCCGTCCAGTACACACGTCATGCGACGCGCTCTGCTCCGTTAAACAAATCTATTTGTTTTGTTAACAGCGTTTTTTTAATTTATCGTTTAACCTGCCTATCTCAACACGAAGTGATTGAAGCAGTATTCTAAGGTGAGTTTGAATATCAATTTAAATATCAATCAACATAAAAATTGATTTATAATCATAACCTCAATCTACAATCGTTTGCCTCATAGTCGACTTGAAATCGTACAGAAGGTGGCCGTCAACTTCAAGTTGTTGTTTAGTTCACTCACATGAAAAGAATTAAAAAAAAGCAAAAAAAAAAACAAAACTAAGACGAAACGATATTTCAATAAAAAAATGATTTGGAATACAATAATTTATTTCTGTTTTGTTTACCGATGTTTTCAACATTTTTTTTGTTTTGATTTACAATTTTTAATGTACTTTCGATTTTCGTTACTTTTGTTCTATTTGTTTTTTTAATTATGGTTTTTTTTTATTCCGGGTTTCAGTTACTTTTTTCATTTTTTTCAAAAAAAAAAAATAATTTGTTAATCATAATAAAAAAAATAACAATGTTCTTTTTTTTTCTTTAGGAAAAACTGTGCGATGCCACCGAAAAAACGAAAATGTACGGCTGGTGAAAGGTGCATAAGATGCAACAGATTGTTGCGTTATGATACCGGAAAACAGAAGTCCATTTCTTCGGATGATGACGTACACTTATATACTAAACTACTAGGTAAACGAGTAGAGAAAGGTGACGTTTTATGTCATCTGTGTCGTTCCGCAATCGCTAAATCCCGAACGGTTTCACCATCGACGAGCAGTGATTCTGATCCTGAAGAAAATCTTTAGTTGGATTTTAATCCCGAAGAAAATCCTCTGCCAAACGTCAATCCCGAGGAAAATCCTCTGCCAGATGTTGATCGCGAACAAAATTCTGTCGATCCTGTAGAGAGACATTCATCAACACTCTCCAATTTGACAGTATCAGATGACACAGAACAATCTTCGGAACAGTCTTCGCAACAATTGTCACGGTCGGAGTCTGGATCTTCCACAGGACAGTCATCACAATCTTCTAAGGACCCTCCTTACGTTCTTCGTCCAAGAGAACCGGACTATGAAATGATCGAGATGCCTTTCAACAGAGTTACCGCGACTCACAAATGTTGTTGCGTATGTCTTACTCCAATTACGACATCTCCGGTTGTTCCGTTTAAAGCGAGGTTACAGGTATTTATAAGTTCACGAATTTTCATTCCAAAAGGCAATCGCTGTTGTCCTGTACATCTTATCAGTGAACGTATGTACGTTGACGAAATTTCAAACTTGAAAATATTTTCGAATACTTGTACTATCAGTTCTCAAGAGTTGGCATTATTTTTGGATGCACTGTCCAAAAAATGCGACAACAGTATTTTAGACAGAGTAGATGATTACAATTTATCGGCAGAGCGCATAAAATCGCTAACTGGATACACAGTTGCAGAAATCAAGACTCTAAAAAACATGTTGGTCACTTTGCGAAATTCTCAAAATCGCAGTATTAATCAAGCTCTTTTAATATTCCTTTTTAAATTAAGAACTGGAAATTCCAACACAATCACTGCGTCAATTTTCGATATCAAATCTGAACAACTAGTATCTGCTTATTGCAAATCGGTTTTGGATTCATTCGCGAAAGACGTCTTTCCACTTCGTTTCGGAGCTCGGGCATATTCTCGCGAAGATTTAATTGCTAATCACACGTCGCCTTACGTAAAAAAATTACACGGATTTGAAGATCGCCTGCTCTTGATTGCTGATGGTTCATACCTTCGACACCAAAAAAGTAGTAATAATTGTTACCAAAAAAAATCTTTCTCTGGTCAGAAAAAGTGTCCACTCTGTAAACCCTTCACAGTTTGTGCCACAGATGGATATGTAATAGATGTTTACGGACCGTACGAAGCAATTGTGAATGATGCGAAAATCTTACAACATGTACTAAGTGATCCGAACGGCTTGAGATCAATCCTCAAAAAAGGGGATGTTTTTATACTTGACAGGGGGTTCAGAGACGTCAAAGATTGGTTAGAATCTCAAGGGTTCGTTGTGTTGATGCCAGCGTTGAAAGGCAAAAGAAAGCAACTTCCAACAAATGAAGCAAACGAAAGTCGATTTGTTACGAAATTGAGGTGGGTGGTAGAGGCTGTCCACGGTATAATCGGTAGTAAATTCAAACTCTTGCATAATCAGTTTAACAACAACATGTTGGATTCAGCGATGCTTTATTGCAAAGTAGCGAATTTTTTGGTTAATGAGTTTGGAAAAAGACTGAATTGCGATACCGATTTACAAGATCAAATTGCCGAGCAAATGTTGAAAAGAAAAGACGTTGACAATTCTTTAGCGAAAGTTGTGGAAGAACAAAACTGGAATAGGAAGAAAAGGATCTTCAAACCGTTAACATCAAATGACGTATTAGACTTTCCGGAAATGACAGAGCAAGATTTGAAGATCCTTTTCACTGGCTCGTACCAGTTATCGCAAACTGTTTCATACTTAGCTGAAATGTATACCGAAGAAGGACTTTTGAATATGCAATACTTGTTGGAGGACGATACCATTTTGAAATGTGAAGTTAAATCAAGACATATAAACAAGAAAGTATACAGATGTTACGTTCAGTACGACCCTAACAGTATTGGATATAACGGTATAAAAAACTACGTATGTGATTGTGCAAATGGGCTAAGAACTGTTGGTTGCTGTGCCCACGTTGCAACAATCATTTACTTTTTAAGTCATGCACGGTATTTGTCCAAAATCATCCGCCCAGCTCAAATTCTAACGAATCTATTTCACGTTGATAATGTCGAACCTGTTATTGAAGAACACAGTGACGAAGATTAACAACATAACAATCATGTTGCAATGTATGTATTACTTGTGTCTGTTTAATGTATATATTAGATGAATGTATGTAATATTATTATAAATAAATAGATTTTTTAAAATACAATGACTTTTAATTATTGAAAAAACCGAAATAGCAAATACCATTTTCATTTGATGACATGTGTAATTTTTTTTTTTGTTAGCTGTTTGACATCAAATTTGTAATCGGCGACCTCAGAAACCCCAAAATGTACTTTTATCAAGTAAAATAATTGAAAAATATGATTTTGTGTCATTTTCGTAACTGAAAATGCTCAAATTATAAAAACGGAATTTATTCAAGTTTGATTTTCGGACGCTAGAGACGACCGAATTGAGCCCAATTAGCGTCATTTTGTAGAGGAAGATAGTAGCTTTCTATGCTATGGTGCACGATTTTTTACCATTAATACGTCAATAAAAACCATAGCATTAAATACAAAAAATGACGATTTTTTACGGTTTTTATGCCATTAAAATTATGTTGCACATGATTTAACTTTACGAAAAAATCTGGAAAAATTCAGGGCATGTCTACACATCTGAAACAAAATTTTGGTTGTGTTAAAACCGCTTTAAAATGCATTTGAAAGCTCGAAAAAAAATTAAACATAAAAAAAACGCATTTTTTGCGATTATGGTGTTTTCATAAGGGTTTAGGGGGTTAAAAAATATCTCTAAAATTTTGTTTTTCAGCCCTCTTTCAGGTTTTTGGGTCGATTCGATCAAACTCGGTGGGGGCCGTCAGACCCCCCTTAACCGGCTACCCCCTTTGGAAACAATCCATCGAGTGGTTCTCGAGATATCATGTCCACGAACTTTGAAAAAGCTAGAAGCTAGAAGGTATCAGCTGTAGTTCATTCAATTTTAGGAATATTTCAATGAAATTTTCAGGAAATATAGATAAAAGGTGATACTATCGTATAAAAGTATTTTTGAAAGAATAATTTGTTTTTTTATTTATCTAGGTAATGTAGCCCGTTAACAATTCGAGCTCCGCGACGTCGTTCATATATGCGCAGGTAGATTACCGATGAAATCCAAAGAACAGCTGTCAGACGAGAACGAATATTATCACGCGATAAGAGTTTTGTATACGGAGTCTCCGCCCATCCGGCCATCACCGATTCGTTAGGTGCAAGTTGTCATGAATACACAAGCCAGTCTCTCGAGCCAATCCAACGAAGAATTCATGATTTTATGGGTTATACGATGGGAGCTCGTGGGAGCTCAACGATCCGCAAATGCGGCGCAGAGGCGCGGAAACTGTCTCCCGGCAACGCACCCCCCCTTTTCCACCATTTTCTGTCAGCCTCACTCTCGTCTCCTCTTACAAGGTATTACTCGCGTGTTGAGCTACTCTTTTCACGAATTCGAAAATTCAACAATTAAGGAATCATCACAGTGCAACGGGTCGAAAAATAGCTGATTTTCGCGATTTTTTTTTCGATGGTTAAAATACAATAATCAGTCTCATTTTTTTATGTCAAATCAAAATACTCATAAAGAACAGAAAATAAATTTTTCAAACGTTGTTTTATTTTTTTTTACATATTTTTAACGGTTGTAAATGGCTTTGTAAAATGAGTCCTCATGGTGTAAATATTATCTGAAACAAAATTTTTTTAAAGATTTTTAAGGGGAGATATACACCTAGGAGCCGGAAAAAAGGTAATTTTTGTGAATTTTTTCAAGGAATACTATTTGAAATTTCGGATTCGGGTTTTAATTATCTAAAAGTATATACATTCAAAAATATGTTTAATTTTCTTTATTTAAAAATATCAAAAATATACAAGGATATTGTATGATCCTTGGAGCGTCGTAAAAAAATCTGCGTATACGGTTCCCACTGGCGTTTCTTCAAAAATCATCTGAAAAAAAAACCAAAAAGATTATTAAATTAGATACTATAATCTAGTACTTGTCATAGCCGTTTTTGAAAATATCGATTTATGACAAAATGGCGGATGTTTGAACATAAATAGTGATTTTTGGGCCAAAAATTAGTTATTATTTTGCCTATAAAACAAAAACTAAGTAACGGAAAAAAATCCTATGACAAGTACTAGATAATGGTGTATAGAATAACCACAAAAAACCTCAAGGCAATCGGTTGATTGGTTTTCGAGAAATTTTGGGTACCGATTTGAAAAACGTGGTTTTGAGAAAAACGCGTTTGAAAATTTGGGAATGAATAAATCATGAAATTTGTCAACTTACATGGAATCATCGATACCAGGCCCATAGTGTCTTCTACGATCGACGGAATGTTCATGGCTTCTAAATCCTCGACCTCGACCATCTAGGTGTATATCTCCCGTTAATCAGTATGAAAACCGCTATTTTGACATGGAGGTTTTTTAAAAATAAAAACTGACAAAATGGCGGCGGTTTGAAAAAAAAGTATCGAATATACCCTATTTTTTCTACACTTTTTCGTTAAAAAAATATGAAGAATACATTTTCGTTAAGAAAATATGAAAAAAAGCTTCCATAGCAAGATAAAGAATGGCGTGAAGAATGTTGTGTCAAAATTTGAGACGGATAGCTTGAAAAGTCTTCAAAAAATCGGATTCTTTCCCCGCTAAAACGGTGCTTTATCATCATAAGAATAAGTTACTATTCGATTTATAGCAAGAAAAAAAGAAGAAGAAACGTGTGCGAGTTCATCGTAGCGAATAACTCAGGAGGACGTGAAGCCATGGACGTAGGCAGATGCGGCAACGAGGAACAAATGTCATATCGCACGTAAAGTTCTCCGTATGGCATACTGAAATAGAGACTTCTCGTTGACAATTCAAAACTTTGAGTACTATATGTACGAGGGGGTTCTTCCGAATCGGGAACTTCAATCGTCGGTTGAAACGTTATTCGACAGTGTACAGGAGCCGGTTACTAAGTAGCGTGAGTCAAAAGAGAGACTTTACTTTCTCGAGTGTCGTAAGCATACGCACACATGTGTGTGTGTGTGGGTGACGAATTTGCGACATATAACTGGGTGCACACGCGAATATATACAGGGTGTCCTCTTAGGAATGAATAATCCTGCAACTGTCGATAGGTTAGATCATGTCCGACTATATGCTGGAATTCCCGTTCAGTAAAAGTCACACGGTTTTCAAGATTTTGGCCTTTATATCATTTGTTGAAGAAAATCATTTGCTTTCGATTTTTCGCATGTCATTTCTACAGATTATATGAATCGACAATAACTAAGCAACTTTTTAAGGTCTTAAGCCACACCCGAGTCGAAATTTTTAGCCTCCTCTGAACCCTTGCAGGACCCATTTCTTTTGTAATACATAAGCCGCCAGCCTCCGTTGAACCTACGAAACCTCATTTGTCGAGTTCAGTGCCATGAAGAGACCTCCTCTTGGCCCAGGGTAGCCTCTGCTAGACCTCCCAAACCTTCTTTCGACCCCCAGTTTCAGTGAAACGTGCAGAGCACAGGCCTCCTTAACCTGCTTTCAATCTCAAACTGTTGCCTCGACCCCACCTAACCTGCTTTCGGCCCAAATTCGATATCTCCTCCATCATCATTCCATTGTGACCTGATCGGTAACCCGTTCGATGACGAAAATAATACGAAATTAATAAAAATACATCGTCCCCTTATCAAATTAATAGTCCAATATTAATATGCGAAAACAATCAAATTTGCTCAATATCGATTTATTATTATTTTATAGGCAATTGATAAAAGAATGCTTGTGTATACAGTCTTATTCCAATTCTATCGGATTCATAGGCATTTTCCTGTGAGAAAAAATCTCACAGGAAAATTCTTTAAAAAATGCCAGTCTATCCAGTATAAGCTTACGCGACGTTTTTCGTTCTTGACATTTCTTCTTAAGCCCTCTAGTTCTTGAGTTACATTGCATTATCTAGAATTAGTCTTTTTAGCAAAAAATGAAATAACATTGCGAAAAAAATCGTACAAAACTTTATAAAAAACGCAAATGAAGTTCCTGCTACCCCGTTTAAGTTCACCATGGATAAACGTAACAATTTTTTTTCCATAAGTCATGCGTTCAATTCTTGATGGTCGAAAAAAAGCCGAAAATCAGTCACGTATAAAAGTGCGTACCGGGTCGAAAAGAAAATGATAAAAAAATATTTCAGAAAAGCAACATACAGCTGAATTTATTCCCGTCAAAACGCCGTTCGGTAAATTTGGTTATCTTTTTTTTACGAAGCTATGTGACTTTTAGTGCAGCAAGAAATATCGACTGGTGTATCCAAACATTTAAGCGACGGTATATATTATATAATACTTTATATATATATATATATTATATAATACTTTATATATATATATATATATATATATATATATATATAATACTCGAAATATGTGGTTGCGTTAATATATTCGAATATACACTACCAGTCAAAAGTATTCGGACACTTCAGATAACTGCAAAACTTAATATCACTTTGGATCATTGCAAACTTATGGTAGAATAATAATTATTTTACGAAGATACTATAAAGCTCTGTGAAATTACTTAATCATATAGATCTTTATAGTATCTTCGTGAAATAATAAATGAAATGAATTATATTACTCTAACATTATTTGGCAATTATCCAGCGCTCAAAAGTTTTGCGATTATGTGGAGTGTCCGAAAACTTTTAGCTGGCAGTGTATATCTAAATAACATATAATGTTGATTTCTATATGGAACGATAGGGTGTTAATTATAGTCTATTTCATGTTCTGAAGGATTGAAATTGTCGGTTTAGAATTCAACCTCATTCGATTTTTTCTTTTTGTTTTTGTTCGTTTTGTTTTTTTTTGTTTATTCAATAATGAGTTGATAAATGGCGACGGCCGATTACCGTCGATTTCAAATAAGATGTTTGATTTTTCCTTGTTTTCATTTTTAGCACGTCGAAAATTAAAAAAATATTTCCACGTGTATGTATGAAGCATATTTTTATTTTTTCCCGCTAAATATTATGATATTAACTAACCGCGTCTATTTGATTTTTTTTAAATTTGTATTAACTAGATTTTTCATAGAACCAAATTTTTCCTATTGCATTCCATTATTAAAATGATTGATTTTAAAAATGTTTATTTATAGAAAATCAATCTATTTAATACCGTCCAATAACTACATATTTTATTTGATCCTAATAAATCTGTGATTCGGTTTCATCAGTTTAACATTTTCATCTGTTCAAAAAAACAATTTAGTCAAGTTCACTGAATGGATCTAGTTATTTTTTTTAATTTACCTTAAATAGAATATTTGTAGAGTTAAGCATTTTTCTATTTGATTGAACTAATGGTCCATCTTTATTACAACACTCATATCAAGGGGGCGGGGGGTATTTTATTTATATATATATATATTTATATATATATATATATATATATATATATATATATATATATATATATATATATATATATATATATATATATATATATATATATATAAAATTCCTCTCTCTCCACCTTCACTACCCCCCGCCCCTTTGATATGAGTGTTACAATAAAGATGGACCATTAGTTCAATCAAATAGAAAAATGCTTAACTCTACAAATATTTTATTTAAGGTAAATTAAAAAAAATAACTAGATCCATTCAGTGAACTTGACTAAATTGTTTTTTTGAACCGATGAAAATGTTAAACTGATGAAACCGAATCACAGATTTATTAGAATCAAATAAAATATGTAGTTATTGGACGATATTAAATAGATTGATTTTCTATAAATAAACATACACGCACACACACACGCGCGCGCGCGCGCGCGCGTGTGTGTGTGTGTATGTGTCTGTGTGTTTGAAAAATCTATAGCTTATGTGATACAACAAATAGTTGGAGGTATTCATTTGGTCTCTTATGCCATATCAGCGACCAAAATGTTATAAGCACTCGGTAGCATAGGGGCAGCGGCGCGTAGTTATGAGTAGGTAGGACTAGGTTCAAATCGCATATAGGGCAAATATTTTCTTCGAAAAAAATCATTTCCAAAGGCCAGGGAATGACGAATTACGATGAAAAATCCTTGTAGCAAAGCTCTCAAATAATGCGTTCATTTTATTTTCGATTTATGAAATATTTTTTGCATATAGTACACTAAGCTTTACAGTGTACATTGTAAGCAAATGAAGATTAATTTGAATCTCATCTTTATTAACATATATAAATATATTTGAAAGAAATATGATCGTAGTAGGCTGGGAGACAAGGAAAAAAACCTATTTTATTTAAATAGATTCTATATAAATTAATTTTTTTGTTTAGCCGTGTACAGTAGGCCGAAAGGGGGGGCAGTAGGTTCTGCGGGAGCGCACGAAGTAGGCCCACCTGAGGTTCCGTAGGTTCAATTGTGACCCTCCCTGACCTCCTTTGAGTCAAAAAGTCTACTTTCTGCCATGCCGGAGGTTCATCGGAGGCTCTAACGCATGGTACTTTCAAACATTGTACCCTCCTTTAGATACCCAATAACCCGCTCACGCCGATTTCTGCTCGCCTTCAATTTGTGGGTTGAACGCGGCTCGAAAATTTCGACTCGGGCAGTAACGAGTATAAAATCATGTGCGAATTTAACAATTTTTTTCCTATGAAAAAGTGATTCACTCATAAAATCAATTACACATCTATTAAGTATGAATATCAAGCCGTTAGAAAATCTTTTTGTCGACGTACAAAATGGCCTACTAATATTTCGTTTTGTTGTCTTTTTTTAGGCACTCCGCGACGTGACATTTATCATACACAATTTTTTGCCTAAAACAAAAAACAAAAATTCTCGTCAATCTACATTAGAATACCTAGAGAAGTACGCAGGGAATTAAAAAAATACTGTTTAATTCAAATGTTGTAGGTATTTGAACTGAAGAAATGAATTTTCAGTGAAAGATTTCGTTATAACTGCTCATAAACTGCTCATAAAATGATAAGTTTCCGATTAATCAGAAATTCCGTACGTACGTCTCTGCGAAATGCAATTAGGAACATAACTTTTGAATTTGAAGTAAATCGAGTGAAAATTGTTGAAGTTACTTGTCACGCCAATTGCAAGAAGCTGTTTCGAGAAGTTTCGAGTAGTGGGTAATTTTGTACATCGAAAAAAAAAATATATATTTTCTAACAGCTTGATATTCATACTAAATAGATGTGTAATTAATTTTATGAGTGAATCACTTTGTCATACGAAAAAAATGGTTAAGGAGTTACCCCCACTTGTACCGCAAAAAAGGCCTTTTTCATGATTTTTTTTAAAGAAAACTACAAAACTTTTTTAATCGATCAATATACCATCTTAAAAAACACACCTTGAAGAACTTTCAGTAATTTTTTTATTGAAAAATATTACATTGTTTAGTGGCAAATGGCCGTCAATGAAATAATGTTTTTATATACACGGTTTGCGGCGAAGTGGATCATCTGAAAAAAAAAATGCGAATGGATTTAGTCAAATATAAGTATAAACTAGTCTTTAATCGAAGGATTTTAAAAAATATTCATTTTTCACAAAATGGCGGACAGTCAAAGTTAATGGTTCGATTTTAACGAAAAAAACGGCCGTTTTTTGGCTATAAAACGGCCATTTTTTTTTCGAAAAAAAAATCGACCGATTAAAGACTACATTTTTATGTATTAAATAAGCCTGCAAAATTTCAAGAAGATCGGTTCATTAGTGTTCGAGTAATCTTGGTCACCGACTTCAGAAATGCCATTTTGAGAAAAACGCGTTTAAAGTTTCAATTTCAGTTTACACGAAGAAAATATTTTTTTTTGTAAACTTACATAGAGTCATCTATTCCGGGCCCATACTTCTGTATGGGCCCGGATACTTATACTTCAAAAAAATGCAATAAAAAAAAATCGATTTTTTCAAAATCGCAAGTGGGCGTAACCCCTTAAATTCGCACATGATTTTATACCCGTTACCGTGGCCTAAGGCCTCAAAGTAATTGGCACGATATGTGCCCATTCGTATTGGTTTGTGTGAAAATCCTGCATAAGATCTTTTTTCATAAAGTGTTCTTAACATTTGAGGTTAAAAAGGACACTTTTCTAGATGAAATAAATGACCAAGAGTATTTTTTTTAACCGGGTAAAAAAAGATATCATTTGTAGAAATGGCATGCGAAAAGCCAAAAGCAGATGATTTTTATCTCGAATTTCAGCATGTAGTAGGACATGATCTGACATATCGACAGTTGCAGGATTATCCATTCATAACAGGACACCCTGTATGTGTGCGTGCGTGCGTGTGTGTGTGTGTGTGTGTGTGTGTGTGTGTGTGTGTGTGTGTGTGTGTGTGTGTGTGTGTGTGTGTGTGTGTGTGTGTGTGTGTGTGTGTGTGTGTGTGTGTCTGTGTGTGTGTGTGTGTGTGTCTGTGTGTGTGTGTGTGTGTGTGTGTGTGTGTGTGTGTGTGTGTGTGTGTGTGCGTGCGCGTGTGCGTGTGTGTGTGTGCGTGTGCGTGTGCGTGTGTGTGTGTGTGTGCGTGCTGTGTGTGTGTGTGAGAGAGAGAGAGAGAGAGAGAGAGAGAGAGAGAGAAAGTACGTAGATATATGTGTACATGCATTTGGTTGGGGATCACCCAAGACGTCGTCTCGTACATCACTCGGAGGCCCATGATCGAGGGGTTGTAAACCCGCTCGAGGAAATCGACACCAGAGAGTAGTATGGCGTATATAAACGCACTTGTCCTGTATGTACATATGTATATAAATGCGCCATACCTCGAGTTAGTCTCGCTGCATTTCACCTCGTCCTTCACTCCTACTCGTTACGAACGTCCAGACAAACCGGTACCAAAGAGAAACACTTTTGGATCTCGAAGAGCTCGAGTCGTGTAAATCTCCTTCGGTGTATACAAGCAGACGTGCACTCGCCCCATTGGTAAAAGTTCGAGGGAGCGAAGCTTTGCGTTTTTTTTAAAGATCGTAAAACGCTCCTTACCAACCCGGGTATAGAGCAGAAGAGAAGAAGGCGAAGTAGCACATAACAACGATAGAGCCCATGTAGAAAAGTCCCGGGGTTAAAACGAGGTAACGGAAAGACCTGTCTCCCGCGGTCTCATGTCCTATTCCCTGTGTGTACATGTATGTAAACATATACAGTTTGGTGGTCGAGCGGGAAGCCTGCACTCGTGGAAATCCGAGAAAACCAACTAAAACTAAACATAGACGGTATTTTGTAGAGCGACGAAAGCGATTCGACCGGAGATCCATTCCCTTATGCCACGATGGTGGACTTTCATCGCGATGTGGGATACAGGCAATTCCTGTCGGGAGGAATTTCCCTTGAGGCAAGGGCCAACGTCGGGGAATTATGAGTTTATGCTCGAGTGCCCAATACCAGTGAAGTAACTGACAACGAAGATTACTTGAGCCTTCGATTTAGTTGAAACTCATGTATGTGATGAAGCACTGAAAATTGTTCGACATGTATTTTTTTTTGGCGGAAGAACACTTTCAACGTGGTCATCTCATGTGACAGCTATTTTTTCCGCTTTCTTGGGATTTTTTTTACGAACCATTAAAACACACGATCTTTGAATTTTTACCACACATTTATGAACATTTTTACAGTCCCTCAGAATTTTATTAAACGAAAATAACTAGTTGAATCGACTTTACAGCGTTCGGAAGACACTCATGTGTAAAAAAAAGTTGGTGACAGCTGCCATGATTCCGGAGGTTTTGCTCATCGGAAATAAAAAAATCAAATGGCAGGCTATCGTCGGAAACTAGATCAAAGTGGAAATAGCGAAAATAGAATTTTTGGCACGGTTTTAAAATTTAAGTTTCAAGTTTCGTCATTTTTTTCGACTTTTTCAACTTAAAAAACACCATGGCAGATATTACAATTATTCAAGTTCGGGTATGAACTATAGATGTGCTGACTATACCATAAAAATTTGAGCGAAATCAGTTCAATAGTTTTTGAGATGTCATGGAAGCCAATTTTAAACATATAATTTTGAGAAAAACGCGTTTAAGAGTTCAAGTACTATTTACGCAAAGAAAATGTTGACTCACCATTAGTCTGCTATGCTGGGTAACATGCACACATTATTTTGGAATTTGTGCAAAAAATTTTTTTCGCTTTTTTGGACCTGTCACGTGGAATGGCCGTTTTGTCCGGGAGGAAACGACCCCTCAAACAAAAGCGTATCACCCCTTAATTAAATTTTTGTTCAATACTTCTATAGTGGATTTTTCATCGCTCTACATTAAAAGTATTTTGGTTTTTGTTTCTTTCAGATCGGTGGACTGCTTGTGGGTGAAATTGCAAATCGCCCCTTCACACCCCTTTCTTTGAGGGGTGGTTTCCCGCCTTAAAAACGTTTTTCGGGCGATACAAAAAAATACGTATCTAATAGTTTTCAATGCTTCATCACATATACGAGTTATAACGAAATCGAAGGCGGACACTTAAGTGATGTTCCTTGCGAGGGTCGCACAACAAGGGGATCTACAGGGGCAGGCCCCGCAGGCTTGAAGGGTCCAATCGTTGCTCGCATTCTGTAAACAGCGTTTTTGAACTTTTTAACCAGTTAACAGCGAAGTGCATAAAAGAGTCCAAAATGTATTTCTCTGTATTATTCTTCCCCTACGCCCAAAATGACTTGAATATCCTACAAAGTTTTCATTTACATCATTCTGGAAATCTTAATATTCGAAGTTTTAATCTTGATGAAAGGTCTTTTGATATTTGTAATCTTCATTTGTTGAAAAGACACAAAAAAATAATCTCATTATTTTGACGAATTTTGTTTTTTTTTGTAAAAGGCGATTTCTGGACGAATATTTCGTAAACGTGCGCATTTTTTTCAATCCCTTGTCAGAGGAGAATATTTAAAAAGCACTAATCTTTATCCTCAAACTCTTGTCGTTTGGACTATTAAACACAATTAAACACAAACACAAAAAACGATGAGAGTAAATATTGATGTCAACGGTGACAAACAAGCGCATGCTTTCACCTTTGATTGTCCGTTTCCTATTTTCCTTTGTGTCCCAGTATCGACAACGGCAGCGATCCGTTTCTGCGACACATCTCACTCCAGCTGCACAATCGTTTCGGTGGAGACTTCGCTGGGGCCTGGCAGACTCATCCTAACGTGAGCGAAAAGAAAACCAAGAAATTGCACGTTGCTGTGAACGTTGCGTTTTTAAGGGGGATGATACCTTTAGGCGAGGAAAACATTGCTGATTTTGGGGCCGGGTTGAAATTTCGAACTTTGAATGATCAGAACGGTCAAAACTCCGGAAGAATACTACCTCGACCCAAAAAACAATAAAAACAGAGGTTCTATAGAGAAAGACCAACTATCACGCCGCTAATGCTTTTCATTTGCCAGCCAAGATTCGTAATCGTTCATCAAACCTTGATGGTTCAATATTGAATATTTTATGTGTATTAGGTGCATGAAATTGAAGGCAAAAATAATGGATTTCTTTTTACTACATCCAATATATGGTTTACGATTGGCAAGATGGGGCTTTTTTTCTAAATGATAACATAGATTTAGTTTGCGTTAATCCGTTGTTTGAAATGGTTTATATTGGTGGTAAATAACCAAAAAAATTACATCGCTCTTAGCGTCAATGTCTTGTCCATCTAACCGCACGTACAATTACATACATTAAACTATTTTTTATCTCTAGTGTTTGGCGGTGAAATTTTTTTGAAAAATTCGTAAAGACCCATTATAGTCTAAACAATATCACATGTGTTTTTGAAATTTAATCTTGAGTTGTGGCTAACGCTCGAACCTCCTTAAATTTCGCCCTGAGGCATCTCGAAATCAGTTAGACGATCGTGCGTCTTCTTATACTTACATCTTTCGATAACCATAATATTCTGAATAGAAAATCATAAAAAACAGTGATATTTTGCAGGTAATAATGATTTTCGATGTACACCATTGTACGAACTCTTAAAAATATCTATTATCCCATTTCATGACGGGATTTTTATCGATAAAAGATACTGTTATGAATTCAATTGCAAGCTTGATCAAATATCTGTCAGGATGTATTTCAAACGATCCATTTTCGCCCAAGGGACCTTGAAAGCAATTAGAAGGGCCGAAAGTCACGAAACACTGGAGTTTTGTCTCGCAGAGACTCGTCGTTGAAACTTGGTTCTTATTGTCATCATGGTATATGTATAGCCAGGGCATCTGGATCCAACAATTTCATTAGAGCGTTAATCTTCTCTGAAGTTAGGTTTCCGTTTATCGCTACTTATTTTTTTCTCTCTTCTCCATCCGACGTTTATAAACGGTTAACGGATACCAGAGGGACGTGTGTACGCTATTACAGACACGAATTATAGTTGAGAGGGGTGAGACAAAAAAGAAGAGAAGAAAAACTTCTCGAAGAAAAACATTAAGTTATAACCAGAGGAATAGGAAGGAAGGAGTTGTGATCTAGGCGGCGGTTGACATCTGGTGTTGTACCTTCTTCAGGTCTCTATCCACTTAATCTTCTGGTTTTTCCAACTCTACTTCTCCCAACGCTCCTCTTTGACCTTCTTCATCTATTCTCGATCTTTACATCTCCTTCATCGCCTTTGCGTTCTTCGTCTTCTCCATCTTCTTTGTCATCTTCATCTCCTGTGTCATCTTCATCTCCTTTGTCGTCTTCATTTTCTTTGTCATCTTCATCTTCTTCGTCACCTTTATCTTTTTTGTCATCTTCATTGTCATCTTCATCTTCTTTGTCATCTTCATCTTCTTTGTTATCTTCATCTTTTTTGTTATCTTCAAGTTCTGTGTCATCTTCATCTTCTATGTCATCTTCATCTTCTTTGTCATCTTCATATTTTTTGTCATCTTCATCTTCTTTGCCATTTTGCATCTTCTTTGCCATCTTCCATCTTCTTTGCCATCTTCCATCTTCTTTGTCATCTTCATCTTCTTTGGCATCTCCATCTTCTTTGTCATCTTCATCTTCTTCGTCATCTTCATCTTCTTTGTCATCTTCATCTCCTTTGTCATCTTCATTTTATTAATATTCAAAATTATCTTTATCTCCTTGACATGCTTCATCTTCTTTATCGCCTCCATCTTCCTCGTCTTTTGCTTCTTCTTGTTCTTCTGCTTTGCACCCAGCCTCTTTCTTGTTCCACTTCCGCTTGTTTCCTCCATCGCCACCCGAGTGATAATACGAGCGGGACCGGGCCACCATTTTGAAAGCCCCTTGGTACTTTAGCGGATTAAATCATCGCAATTTCTGTCACTTCCTCTGTTTTCATTGGGATGATGCATCGTTCGTCGTTAGTGCCGCAACGGCCTGCGCCACAACCGTGCGTCATATTTAGAAACGAGCCCGATGCCCCCTCTACGTACTTAACCTTTATACATCTATATTCGTTCGCTTCATACGCTCGTTATTATTATTACTAAGCCCCACTCAGTTACGAACATCATTTTCCGTGTTGTTTCGCGTGATTTCCAGAGTTGCAGAATTTCCATTATGTATTTTGACGCCCTGGCATGAATAGTTTATTGATGAGTGAAACGTGTAGAACATTATTGAAGCTCTTGAAATTTATTCTGCATTCAGCTTGATTGAATTTTAAGTATAGGGAACGTGCAACTCGACTGCCGCGCCTCTAGTGATCAAAACTGAAAGCTTTTGTAGGTGTCGTTAAGTAATCGAAGTATTAAAAGTGCGTTTTATTTTCCGATAATAGTTAGACTAAATAAGTTATAATTTCGCTGTATTTTCGAATTTTCCATGAAATTGAAACTGTATTGTTGTACAGGTATCCCAAAAACGTTTAGGAAAAATGATTTAGGGTTATTTAAATATCTTTCAGAAAAGTAATGAGCATGCATTAAGGTTAGAATGTTTTGAATTCAAAATAACATGCCGAAGGTGGTGAAACAAAAATAACATGTTATCATTTTGTAGTGTAGCTGAAATAATACAAAAATACGTAAGCAGACAGTGATTTGCAGTCCAACGTAATATCTTCACAATAAGTATTATCTTTTGGCCTATTTCCTTTGAATTCATATCCTTCGATAACAAGCTTGTCCATTTAAAAATACAACTGATATAAAATTCTTTTAGCGTGTACGACAAAAGTCGGCAACTATCAGCATGTAGCCGAATCTATAGGCCTCCGAAGTAACTCTAGTGGCGCAGCCCTTGCGGCGAGTTTTGGCAAAACTTGGATTGGTTTTCGTCTGCTAATGCAGTATGTCGGTCGCCATTTAAATCACGTGTTTGCTCCAATGACAGTACCGCGTGTGATGTTTACGTTGTAAAAACAGCGTTTCACGTCATATTTGGGATTGTTGACGCGTGTTTGAGGAAGAACTTTTTCCATCGCAGCCCTTTTCTCACCAGCAACGATTTCGCGAACTTCCGATACATGATGACTATCGAAAGTTTTCTGCCTATATTACAACATCCTTTATATAAATTTCCGATGCTAACAATAATTTAAACAGAAATTTTGTTGTACGGCAGAAAAAAATTGGTGTGCAGCCAATGTACGCAATTTCATTAACATCCTCTTCGTCACATACGTATAGATATGCTTTTAGGACAAAAGGAAGTCATGAGGATACATTGAAATTCGCAAGTAATCGTTATTAGTTCCATCACACTATTTTATTTTATTTACAAGCACATTCCATTCACAATGTGAGATCTACAATCGATGATGCTTGCTCAAGCCTAGCTCTTTTGTGTTTGTGCCGGTTTGACTTAACCGCCATGCGCCAATCCAAGTTTTGCCACCGGCAGCCGTTGCGCGGCGCCACCACGAAAGTTACTTCGGAGGCCTATAGTGCTCATCTTTCTGGATCTGGATCTTGCAGAGGAACTAATGTAACAAACTGCAGCGCTGATATGCTTGCAGTTTTTACTCAATCTTGCGACACCACGCATCAACAATATTTCTATTGTCATCCAACTGAAAAACACATTCCAAAGTTATCATTGTAAGTTTCATATATATATATCCTAATAATAAAAAATGATACAAACTGATAACGAAACATTGCATTATTTAAATTTATTTTATCTGTGTCATAATTGTAGAGGTTATGTTAAATTTTGCACTATATCTTTCGGCTCCTCGGCATAGTTGATATGGCCAGCCATGTACAATTGCTTGCCATGTTCTTCTACGCTTTTACAAAACGTTTGACCCTATATGGATGAATCAAATTTCATTACACGTATTTCGCTATACATGTCTTATATTTAAAGCTAAACTACCCACAAAAGCTTCAAATTTATGACGCGAGAGGCGCCACGTGTACTTTCGACCTGCCCTCTATCAATCTTGCACCTTCCCTATACCCCACAAAAACGCAATCCAAGACTTTGATCACGAAAATTCATCCAATGTAGATTTTTGTTTGTTCTCGTACTGCTTGAAATACCTATGGCTGCTTGCATCAGCTCTTTATCCGCAAATATTATTATTATTATAGTAAATACGAATAACATTGCACTAATAACATTGCCTGAGCACATTGCTCCAACTTCTTTACCCTCAAGGTAACTCATTTTTGCATATTTCACACAACTAAATGCGGAAGGGTCTCGTTTCCACAATGTTTATCTGTACAACGCTGCAAGTCCGTTTTTCAACTTTGCAATATTGAACTTCTACAACGATCTAGCCTTATGATTATCGCTACAACGTGTTTATTCGGTTTTGCATCAACTTCACAATACAGATTTGCAATATTGCATTAATTCTATGGTGTATCATCTCTACAAGAACTTTGAGTACTCAAAGTTCAACTGGGCAATATTCTTGTTAGCGCTACAACAGCTGATATGTCAGGTGTATTCTTCATTGAAGAAGATATTTTACATTCTCTATTAAGTTTCATAAAAAATAGGCAATAAAACAATATTTGTTATTACATGGTATCGTTGGAAAATTATAAAAGTTTATTATGTTACAATTAATTATTATTCTTTCTAACTGTTTCCAAATGAATATTACTCTTAATTATGCCAAATAAATCTGGGTTTTCAGCGATAGGTAGGTGGTAAAAGCATTGACATTACCCTTTTTACTCACTTTGCTCAATAGTGGTTGATTTCATGTTATTGAAAAAAAAATTGAGTAATCACACCACACACAAAACACACAAGACGATTATTTTCTGTCGTTAATCAATTATTAACGACATCAACGCCGAAGCGTGATACGAAGGTGATACGCAACAGCTGTATCACCCCTGGAATTCACCCCTATTTCACCCCTGGGAAGGGGTTGCATTTTCTGCCATTTCGCCGTATGAGCCAAATTTGTGCATTTTATGGCAAAGTGAGTAAGAATACAACGTTTTTTAGCGATTACAAATATCTTTTCATACAGTTGTCCACGAATGTTTCGATTTGATCCCGATTTTCAAGTTAAAACCCCTTTTTCACCCCTTAGGAAGGGTCACAAGTCAAAGATAATGCCATAAATCAGAAGAATGAGCGATTTTACAGATAGGGTGACATTATTTCTGCTGTAGACAGCAAAAAATATCCTTTTTCTCTCAAGTGTTCAAACATAGTCGCTTGGGCGTTAAGGCGTTACCCCCACTTGTAGCGCAAAAAAAGGCCTTTTTCATGAATTTTTTTAAAGAAAACTACAAAACTTTTTTAATCGATCAATATACCATCTTAAAGAACACATCTTGAAGAACTTTCAGTAATTTTTTTATTGAAAAATATTACATTGTTTAGTGGCAAATGGCCGTCAATGAAATAATGTTTTTATATACACGGTTTGCGGTGACCAACATTGCGGCGAAGTGGATCATCTGAAAAAAAAAATGCGGATGGATTTAGTCAAATATAAGTATAAACTAGTCTTTAATCGAAGGATTTTAAAAAATATTCATTTTTCACAAAATGGCGGACAGTCAAAGTTAATGGTTCTATTTTAACGAAAAAAACGGCCGTTTTTTGGCTATAAAACGGCCATTTTTTTCGAAAAAAAAAATCGAACGATTAAAGACTACATTTTTATGTATTAAATAAGCCTGCACAATTTCAAGAAGATCGGTTCATTAGTGTTCGAGAAATCTTGGTCACCGACTTCAGAAATGCCATTTTGAGAAAAACGCGTTTAAAGTTTCAATTTCAGTTTACACGAAGAAAATATTTTTTTTTGTAAACTTACATAGAGTCATCTATTCCGGGCCCATACAGAAGTATGGGCCCGGATACTTATACTTCAAAAAAATGCAATAAAAAAATCGATTTTTTCAAAATCGCAAGTGGGGGTAACCCCTTAATGGGCTAATATATCTTCTTCAATTGATACACCTGATATATCAGCTATCGTAGAGTTAACAAGAATTTTGCCGAGTTGAACATTGAGTACTCAAAGTTATTGTGGAGTTAATACATTATAGATTTAAGGGGCCAGTCCACTTTGGAGTCACGAAAAAGGCTATTTTCGCGATTTTTTTTGAGGATTTTATAAAAGATATGAATATAAAAGTTGTTGGGCTTGATGAATAAAGTCTTGAGATACATTTTAAAAAAATTTTAATTCATTTTAATTCATTTTTAAGTACAAAAACTATAGTTTAACGTAACGCCTCAAAAATAGGTGGGCTTGGTAGCTCCATCACAACTCAGCAACGGCTTGTCTGAAACAAAAAAATCAAAGTCCATTAGACTCAGTATGACACCAGCTACAAAATGACCCTCGGATATAAAGTTTTATCAAAAAATAAAAAAATGGCAGATGAAAAACGAAAAAAGTAAAAACCGCGTTTTTTCGCAGTTTTTCGCAAAAAAAGAGTAAAAATCAATATTTTAAAACCATCGAGGGTCATCTTGTTGCGAATCGTGTTTACAATATGTGGTTCAAATTTCAAGAGAATCGGTTTATTAGTTTTAGAGATACGATGGAGCTGGATTTTGAAAACGTTTTTTCGAGAAAAACGCGTTTGAAGTTTATACTATGAAAAACTCTTACCTAAACTCAATCGGCAATTCCTGCACCGTACAAAATCCCTTCTGATTGCCCATCATCGTGGATTTCTTCAAGTCTTGCTTGATTTCGATTTTTTGAAATTTTCAAAGTGGACTGGCCCCTTAATGCATATTGCAAATGCGTCATTGTGTAGTTGATACAAATCCGAATAAACACGTTGTAGGGATAATCGTATGGTTAGATCGTTGTAGAGGTTCAATATTGCAAACTTGAGACTCTTGTACTGTTGGTGGATTACCGAGTTTATACAGACGAGAGATAAAGTCATTGTAAAGTTGAAAAACGGAATTTCAACGTTGTAGAGTTAAACATTGTGGAAAGGAGACCCTTTCTCGAATGCAAATTGTGGGCTGATTTTTTTGAATACACAATTCCAATAAAACGACTTGGAGGAAAATGCACGTGGATCCCGTTCGATACTGAGAAATTCGAAACCTCTGCTTCCCCCAACATCCCCGAAGTACCACGTCGATCCGGTCTCCGCCCTCTCGATATGCGTATTTCAAAACGATGCAGTGGAAGAAAAAGGGAGAATTATACCGGCCACAAAATGTCTTTCACTGTTTCTAACTGTGTATGTTGCGGAGTTCGCTCATGGAGCAGAGTCTAGACATTCGAAGATTGAAAATACGAGGTCATTCATGGCTGCTCATTAAGACCGGTAATGAGGTCGTCTCGACGCAGTTAATTATCCCAGTGTGCTTCCATATACCGTTTCACATATACCAGACGCATTCTTTCGTTTCTGTTTCTCCATAGTTTGGTACAGGGGTGGCTGCAAGCGTCACGGGTGAATGAGCATGCGGCGTCGTCTCATTCGCGTCTCCTCAACCCGAGGGGCGTCGAATGGTTCTTCGAAAATGTACATGTTTCTCTATCCCTGTATATACGTACGAGTGGATGAGACCGTGACGCTTCAGCTCCGCTGCGTCCCGCTTCCCTGCGCTCTCGGAAGTCATCGAGATCACTTCCGGTCTCGCCGGTAATACAAAAAAGTGCATATTCCAAAAAACATTCGGCCACGAACGTACTTGAAATTGGAGATGCCTTGCAACGTCGCGAAATGCATAATCTTTCAGGCCCTTAAGGCACCTTTGTTTCAAATGTTTTCAAATTCAAACGTTGCATCTGTATTTCAAGGTGGTCTTTGCTTCTCTTCAATTTCACAACCGCGTACCTACTGACTGTTTCAGTAAAAAGAAAACAATCGGAAAAATAACCAAGCGTGATGGTGGAAATTTCTATTAAGGGGTCTTCTCACTTTAGGTGCCAAAAAAGGCTATTTTCATAAATGTTTTTGATAGGTTTATATTATAGGTATTGATATAAAAGTTGTTACACGTGATAAATACACTTTCGAAATACATTCAAAATTTTTTTTATGTATTTATATAATCCAAACAAACTTTAAACGCGTTTTCTCGAAAAAACGTTTTTCGACGGCTTGTTGATGAAATCTTCGAAACTACTGAACCGATCCCCGTGCGGAAAACTGATAGGGCATCCCTAATAAAAATAAGGGCCTTTCACGGCTTCCCTAGTGCTTTCCCTAGTAGGGATTTCCACAATGGGCCCAGACTTGGCCATCATCGGGATAAACTTGTAGGGATTTCCACAATAGGCCCCGACTTGGCCATCATGGGGATAAACCTGTAGGGATTTCCACAATAGGACCCGACTTGGCCATTATAGGGATAAACCTGTAGGGATTTCCACAATAGGCCCAGACTTGGCCAGTATAGGGATAAACAAGAAGGGATTTCCACAATAGGCCCAGATCTGACTATTTTAGCGATAAATCAGTATAAATAGCTTAGGCTACATGGTTGATGGTATTTCAATTATTCAAATCGATTATATACATCGATCGAATAATAATATCGAACGCAAATTGGGAAAAAGCGTAAGGGCATTAGCAAATAAAAAATCACCGATGAACACAAATATGCTGACAAACATCAGACAGTATTTATTTATCAAATTAAAGAAACCTTTTACATAGATACAAACAATTACTGATGGCTTCACTCATACATGAAGTAATGCTAACGCATAAGTGTGAACAGTCCCAACCGTTTTTCTCGACATTTTTATAGCAACTAATTTCCGCTCAATACTCATCATAGGGAAAATTATTTCTTCTGAAGACTTCGCTGATATTTCCCATTCATAAACTTTATCTGACTGTGTAGGATAAGTAAATAAATTGGTCTTTGTTTTCCAGATCTTTCCCTCAATGGAAATAGATTCTAGTGATTCAGTAGACCCATATATTTTTTTTATTTCTACTACACATCCATTCCTTAGAATGAATTATTTTTTGTATCAATTTTGTCATGGCAGTTTGTCATAAAGGCTCACATGCAAATACGCAATCACACTTCTACGCGCGCACACATACATACACATGTACTCACGCCCACACCTGTGCACATGAACAATTACATAAAAACATATACAGATACCGTGACGCATTTAACATACACGTATATCCACTGATACGGATATTTTATGGCGCTGAAATGGTTATGATGAGGCGCCGTTGAGGCATTTTCAGGGAGCGAAAATGATTTTGATGAGGCGCCATTGAGGCATCTTATAAGGCCCCAGTCGTTGCGCCTTTAATGGCCCTTGTTGACAAAGTGTGACCGGCCGCTAACGGCCCTCGTGTGGCTTCCAGATTAGGGCCCGAATAAAGTTAGGGGAATATTATTGGGGCCCGATCACAGCCCCAACTCAATTTCCGCACGGGTCCTTATGAAATTTTAACCACCTATTTCTTACAACTATAGCTATAGCACATATCAAGGTTACATTTTTTTATATTTACTATATTTTGTTGCCAAAAACGGTGAAAAAAAAACAAGTTGTTTTTAAATGTCCGCCATTTTGTTATTTTCGTATATATAAAAAATCGTATGATATGCGCTATAGCCATTATCATACTGAATCTAAAACCGTTTGATTTTTTTTGTTTCGGATGATCCATCTCCGAGATTTCATCAACAGCGCAGACCTACATTTTTTAGGACATTTTTTAACTACCGTTTTCGTCTTTAAATCGTGACTCAAAAAAATAAAAACAATTTTTTATGTATTGCAATATCAATATCTAATATATAAACCTGTCAAAAAAGGTTCATGAAAATAGCCTTTTTTAGCGTCTAAAGTGAGAAAACGCCTTAAGGAAGTTAGAGCGTTAGCCACAATCCGATATTAAATTGAAAAAAATAAATATGTCAATGTCTAGACTATACTGAGTCCTTACGAATTAAAAAAAATGTTCACCTCCAAACCTTATTTCTTATTGACCTTCTATTCACCTTCTTTTTCGTATTTACGTAACAAAAATATGAAAATGCATCATTTTGCCGTTTAATTATATGTTTAATGAAAAATTAGCATCTACAGAATAAATCTATACCTCGTACGCATTTTTTTGGGTGAATACGAAAAAAAATTCATATAACGTCATTTGACTCAACTGGACCGCTCCAACCGCCTTAATTCGGTTCTCCTTATGTCTAAAAGAAATAGAAAACGTTTTCATCCCAACAAAGCGCACGTTACGGTCTCAAAAATAAGAAATAGCCGTCGTGTACCTGCCGAGGTGTATGCAGTAAAGTTTCGTAGCTTGTTGGGTACGCACATTATTGTAATATTTACCAAAACCTAGTTACTTGTTTGATCTATGAGGTTTTTCAAATATGGTGGATAATATAGCTGTGAGGTCTTCTCGCATTGAGAATCTTTTCAAAATCTTTTTTGCAAAAATGGTTCATTCGTAAGTACAATAGATCAATGACGTAGGATTTTCGAAAAATATCAAAATTTAACAAAATGACGTAGTTATGAAAAAAAAGTCTGTTTTCTTGTCTATAAAATGGTCGTTTTTTTCAATGCCAAATTGTCAATTTTCGTCCAATCAAAAATATCCTACGTCATTGTAGAGTAAATATATTCAAGATTGGTGAGTTCAAATTTCAAGTCAATCGGATAATTGCTCTTCGAGTTACAATGTCAGCAAATTTGAAAAATCTCATTTCGAGAAAAACGCGTTTAAAGGTTTAATTATCGATTTTTGCAAGATAAAATGGTATTGATATAAATGATATAAATGATAATGATATTCTTGAAAGTATAAACTGTCCAAAAAGGCAAAAAAAAAACGATTTTTTTAAAGTGTCACACTGGTATAGCCCTTTAACAAAAAATTACGACTTATTTATACGGCGCTTATGGAGATGACACGCTGACAACACTTCTATCTAATAATTAATACACTATATAACTCTAGATGCTTGATATAAACTGCTCACGCGTGTAAAAGAATCTAAAGAATCCTTAACGATAATAAAAACAGGGGATCACCGAATAGTACAGTCGTGCTGTATATTGGAATCGGAAAAAATAGACGAAGGCCAGTTTTTTGACAGGTGATTTTGTAGGTGCCGTGGTTGCTAAATCCAAGTTGCCTAAAAATCGGGGTGAACGTTTTTTTAGGGGGTGAAGGGGGTTGGAGGTGAATTAATACAAAACTACAACCCCCACGAGGTCAGTGCCGGGAGACAAAATGTTCAGAAAAATCCGGGCTTTATTTTTGTCCACAGCGCCGAAATCGTAAAAGTTCATTTTGGGGGTGAAGAACTGAGGTGAAATTTTGAAAAATTAGTTTTTATTCGATGACTCTAGGAAAAATTCATACAATTTTTCTTCAAATGGGAACTTTGTAGCCCTTGAAAAGAGGCGTCGATTGAGTATTTGATCATCACTCTCCAATAATATCCTCACCCCCAAAAAAATTGTTGAAATACCAAAAAAAAATTGTTTATTGAATAACTCAAAAACAATCGATTTTTCGGGTATGGTTTAAATGTACAAAATGTAGAGAATAATATTCTCCATATTTTCGTTTCTATGGACCACCCTCGAATTTTGCTTTTTCCAACCCCTCTCAGGGGTTGAAAATTCAAAATGAAATTCTGGGAAAACTATTGACCGAAAATAAAGAGATACGAGTTTGGCGCTGTGGACAAAAATGTAGCTGAGGGTTCAAGCTACAAATTGTTGCGCGGCGGCGTGTTCGTGCGGTCAATAGTTTTGCCAGAATTTCATTTTTTATTTTCAACCCCCGAGAAAATCCGAATTCAAGGGTGGTTCATAGAAACGAAAGTATAGAGAAAATTATTCTCTGTATTTCGTACATTTAAACCATACTCGAAAAGTCAATTGTTTTTTAGTTATTCAATAAACAATTTTTTTGTTGTATTTCAACCATTTTTGGGGGGTGAAGATATTATCGGAGAGTGATGATCAAATACATGATCGACGCATGTTTTAAAGGGCTACAACGTCACCAATTTGAACAACAAGTGTACGAATTTTTCCTAAAGAGTCATTAATTAAAACTGATTTTTCAAAATTTCACCCCAATTTTTCACCCCCAAAATGAAATTCCACGACTTCGGCGCTGTGGACAAAACTAAATCCCGGATTTTTCTGAACATTTTGTCTTACGGCGCCGACCTCGTAGGGGTTGGAGTTTGGCATCGACCGAATCCGTATCGACCGATTCGGATGAGTTTTTTTCCTAATTAAATTAAATATTTTTCATTTGTTTATTTTTATTTGTTTATTGCATATTTTTCATTTATTAAAAAACGAATCGAAATTCTTCAGCTATACGTCACGCCAGTTTTGAAAATGCGGTTTAGAAGACCGTGCCGTACCTCCGCCATTTTTGAAGAATAATAAATGAAAAATACCATGTATCAGCCAAAAGTAGTAATAAAGCATACCCTAAGTCTCAAAAACATTAAATAAATCTTTCCTTTAAAAAAAGCACGAAAATCAGCAACTTTTTCGTCGCCTAAAGGTATCTCCCCCTAAATGAGCTCGTACCACCTAAAGAAATCACCCACGCCTTATAAACACTGAAAATCGTCCACGAACACTTGAAATTTCCCACGCTAGTTTATTATAATTATTACTGTCTGTACAACGTTCATTCAAATATCACGAAGCACGTAGTGACACAGGAAACCAAGATCTCTAAACTAAACGTATGAATATATGAAATAACACAAGTGCAATACGATGATTTAAGATTACGAAGAGGGTTATCGGTGTCGTTCCTCGTATATCGAGTCCAAGCCCCCGCCAGCGAAAACACGTCCCGCTGCTCTGACGTTTCTTTTTTCCTCGCACATGTGGATCTTATTTGGCCAGGATTCGAGCCGAGACGACACGGTACTCCTGCCCGTTCTGACCACCGCGTTGGCCCGGTGCCTTGGCGCCTATTGCTACACACGTTACCATGATTTATAACGATGTGTGCCTCCTCCCTGAACGAAGGATCCGTGTTGACTACGACGATTCGGATCGAACGTGACGTCGATGGAACGGCGAGAAAACCTAAGTTAATACGTAACGACCCCCCCCCCCCCCCACCACCACATCCTTGTTATTTCCTGGTCTAATAAATTGCTGTTTTGCTTATTTAGCTGAATATTTACACGGATTAGTGGGGACCGTACGAGTGGGAAGATTTTTCAGTTGAAACACGAGTGAGGGTACGGCAACCGAATCGTCGGAGTTCGGGCGAGCACATAGGAGAGTTGTGCCTAAGATGACACAGTCGGATAAGACGACACACCCTCAATATCCTTTCGAAATTCGCGCTATACGAGTCACGGTCTTACATACAGGTCTGGAAACTCGATGAAATTCGGGCGGTGGGGGTGGTTTCACTATTGAAACAGAAATCGTGGTGTCGCTAGTATCGAGGAGTCAGTTTTGATAGCAAACACATTACCTGAATATGGTCGTCGAGTAACCGCGAAGTAATGCCGAAGTCCTGCGTAGTACCGAAGTGCAATAAGGCTTACAGAAGCCTAAAAGTGAAACTGTCAATGTTTTGCAGCTATATAAACTGCTGTCAGTATATAGCGTGATTAAGCCTCCAAAATATGGTAGTTGTACCATTACAGAACGGCCTGAGCCGCAGATTTTGATATCGCTAAGCGATCTGAAAGCTTTGAGTGGCGAAAAATCGGAACCCAAAATAGTCAAATATCGTGACGAAGTTCGACGAAAATTAGACGCCGTTTCAGATAAAGGAGAATGGGACACCGACGATGTCATCGAGTACCCTATCGATCACGATTATACCCTTCCTCTGGCGATAGACTGTATAGTTTATTACGCGACAGGTTTTTTTTATTTTAACTAGTTTTTCATGAAGCAGACTTCTTATTAACTTAACGTAGGTAGCCGTAGAATAAACGAACAACTCTCATAGCACGATGGTAGAATCATCGAAATCATCATCCCAGTACAAAGAATTGTTTTGAATTACAGGTGATAATTTAAATAATATATATTTATCTAACATTTTCGGATTTATGTCTATCACGTTTGATGCGTTCCTTTTTACTGGGACGTAAGTTAAATTTAAATAGAATCTTAGATTTGAATGCAATTTTTTGCACTTCGCAGTGTTTATATTCTGTGTTTGTCAATAAATTAATAAAATCATAACGTGCATACTTTCAGGGTACTTATGCAAGCAAGTTCTGAAGAGATATGATGCGTGTGTCATCTGTCGCGAAGGAGTCTGCTTGAGTTCTAATAGCTCACCTGCTCTTTCTTAATTGGTGGATATGAAATCTCCTGGCAGGTTAATCCATGCCAATTCAAAATTCTTTAATCTAATGCACTGCCTTGAAACGTGTTTTGCGAAGCATTCCTCAAAGGTTAACGTGTTTGATTTAACACTCGAAGATGTATTAACGGGATAAAGTTTTCCTTTCCATGTGAAAAACATGGTTAGGATATCTTATTATACGCGATAATTTATTGCATTAGGTTGCGCATGAGGCAAAACGCCTGTCAAGAAAATATGAAATAAAAAAAAATCGTCGTAAAAAAAAGATGTCTAAATTGACAAACCAATGAACAAACGATCAACAAAAAGTAAATAAAGGTTTAGTTTTCTCGTTATTTTGTACATTTCACCCCCCCCCCCCTCCCTGCAGAACGATAATGACTAAAAATCTTCCTTATTGCCATTATAAGACGCCATTATTTGAACTCTAAGGGATAAATAATTGTTATTATATGATTGATAAACGCGAAATTATATTTGCGCTGTAATATAAAATGCTATCTCCATATATAGTGTTAGGAAAAACAACAGATGATGAACACGTATACGTAGAAATATTTGCAAGTAGTAACTCCGATAAGTACTGCTGCAAGCATTGGTGAGTGAGAGTGAGTATTGTTGTCTCTCTCGCACACTGACTCCTCGATTGCAGCGCCTCTCGCGGCGAACTTCAGCAAAGGAACCATGTGAACGATGTGAACTAACGGAGTTTCCAGACCTGTATGTAAGACCGTGATACGAGTAACGATGACGTTCCATGTTCGGCCAGAAGTGTCGCTAGTAGCGCGATCTAGTACAACCGTCAGTGTCCGCGAGCTTTTACGTGGTAAATATTTTCGTGGTTTTGGGTAAATGCCAAAAGAACGGAAATTTTGATATTTAGGAATAGAGGAAGGTTGAAACAGGGAGAGAAGTGGAAAATAAATGGAGAAAGGATAGAAATAGTGAGTGACTTCCGGTACTTAGGGTACTGGTTTTCATCTAAGAACGCAATGAAACCGCATGGGAGAAAAATGGCGACAAGAGCCCAAAAAACCTCAACTGCAGTGTGGGGAGGATGGAAAAGAGCAGGGAGGGATGTGATGGAAGAAAGATTGTATCTATTAGAATCAATTGTTAAGGCAGGAGCTTTTTACGGGGTAAAGATATGGGGTTTCGATAATATAGAACAGTTTGAGGTAATACAAAATAGGTATTGCAAAATGGCGTTAGAATTCGACAGAAGAACTCCCAGATACGTGTGGAGACCAGAGTCAGGAATACCAACATTCGAGTACAAAATTAGGGAAAGAGCGCTGAGGTATATACAGTTAGTGATAAGAATGGAATGTAATAGATGGCCGAATATTTGTTTGGGAGAGGAAATAAGGGGAAACTCGAACAGGAAGCCTTCGAAATGGGGAAAACACTTTTTTAAAGTATCGGGGGAATTATAAATTCAGGAAATAATAGATACGATAAAAGAGGGAAAAGAAATAAGAATAATGGAGAATTTGATAGACAAGGGATTGAATAACTTAAAAAGAAAGACCATAGAGAGAGAAAAAGAACAGATTCAAAAATCGACATATAATAGGTTATACAATGCGATAGTAGAAAACGACGAAGCTCCATGGAAGTATTGGGCGGCAAAAGATGTTAAAGGAAAGGATAAGGAAACATGGGCGAGGCTGAGGTGTGGAAATATAGGAAGGGATGTAAAAAGGGGGAAGTGGAATGGACTTGTAGGATATGCAAACGAGAAAGAGAAACAATGGAGCACCTGATTACGTGTGAAAAAGGAAGAGGGGAAAACCTGAAAAAATCTGAAGAAGCGAAAACATATATAGAGGATTAGGTAAAGGGGGAAAGGGATGAGGGGGGAGATAGATGTAAATACGTGTACATTTTTTAGGGAAATAGAAAGAGAGTGTAAGAAAAGAGAAACGGTGTTAATGGAGAGAACGAACGAAGAGTGTGACGAAAATTAAAAATAATCAAACAGGAAAGACATAAGTTAGATTCTGAGAAAGTGATGTTGAACGGTGTAACAGCATTGTAAAAAGTCGAAAAGGTGATGCAAATAAAACTTCTTACTACTACTACTATTTTCGTGATTTTTAAATGCAAAGAAAAACTGACCACGTTATTATGTGGTGCTGAAAATACGTAAGATTTGAGGTGATATTTTTTTCTAGCTGAACTAATTTATTCATAATCTAGGGTCGTTGTACTTTACAAATACTGCATAACGGACATTTTAACTCCGAAGCTTTTTATCATGACGAATAAACAAAATCTGCATTCACTTGTGGGTAGGTTGACATCCCAGACGTCGGTATAAGATGGCACACTATATCATTTTACCCAGCTGCATATAAAACCGGATATAAAATCAGATTTGTTTGGTTATCGTCATAGGGTGCCTGGCCATTGTTAGGGAACCTCGACACGTAAGAGCTGGGCGAAAGAACACATGGCCAAGGCCATTGAAGCAGCAAGGAGAGAATGGGTTGGCTTTTAGCATCCAATGATTTTAACGTGCTGCACCACTTCGTTGTCACTGTAATAATATTCCAGTAAATCTCGATAGCTAAAATAAACCAACCTTTAACCCAGAAATTAATGAATCTGAGCATAATTCGGTCGACGTGTGTAAGATGGCATACTAGATCATTTATACCGGTTTTTCGGTAATATCGAAAAACCGGAATATCGGACCAAAAATCCGATATTGGACTCGGAGAGGTGGAAACATTAAAATATCATCATAATTGTTATTATTTTCATTTAAGTTACTTTAACCTGTTTTGTTTACTACGTTTACCAGCCTTAAAATATGATTACCTACATTGAATATTTCCGAGGAGGCAATTTTATTTATCCACGAGGGTGATATCAGAAAGGACCTTTTCTTCCGCGGCTTACACCTGCAATAAGATAAGGTTGTCTCTCAAAGACGAAACTTCAGATGTCCTCTGTTTTTTGCGGTCATTGTTTCAACAATCTCAATTTCGCCAATTAAACTGACCATGCTGTTGCCTGCCTGCCACAAACTGTGCCATTTGTTTGCATTCTGGTAGCTACTTCTGCGCTGACGTTCATAAACCTTCCCAATTTTTATTTTACTTGTTTACTATTTTTTTTTGCATAAAAGTTCGTATTTTTTGTTTTGCGTTTGCTTATTTATTTCATTTTGAGTTGGATATATTTAAGAATGTAGCAGAGTATGTTTAGAAATGTATGATAAATGAAGATCTCAATAAAAGACGGTGAGTTTCAATTAAATACTGGGGTTTCGCTCAGCTGTATACTATTATTTCTACAACGCCCATCTTCACTTTCAAGCTTCTAACGTTTTTAAGGCGTTACCCCCACTTGTGGCGCAAAAAAAGGCCTTTTTCATGATTTTTTTTAAAGAAAACTACAAAACTTTTTTAATCGATCAATATACCATCTTAAAGAACACATCTTAAAGAACTTTCAGTAATTTTTTTATTGAAAAATATTACATTGTTTAGTGGCAAATGGCCGTCAATGAAATAATGTTTTTATATACACGGTTTGCGGTGACCAACATTGCGGCGAAGTGGATCATCTGAAAAAAAATGCGGATGGATTTAGTCAAATATAAGTATAAACTAGTCTTTAATCGAAGGATTTTAAAAAATATTCATTTTTCACAAAATGGCGGACAGTCAAACTTAATGGTTCGATTTTAACGAAAAAAAACGGCCGTTTTTGGCGATAAAACGGCCATTTTTTTCGAAAAAAAAATCGAACGATCAAAGACTACATTTTTATGTATTAAATAAGCCTGCAAAATTTCAAGAAGATCGGTTCATTAGTGTTCGAGTAATCTTGGTCACCGACTTTAGAAATGCCATTTTGAGAAAAACGCGTTTAAAGTTTCAATTTCAGTTTACACGAAGAAAATATTTTTTCTTTGTAAATTTACATAGAGTCATCTATCCGGGCATCCAAAAAAAACTGCACTTCAAATTGCACTTCAAAAAAATGCAATAAAAAAAAATCGATTTTTTCAAAATCGCAAGTGGGGGTAACCCCTTAATCAAGGTTTCTCATTGATATCGGAAAATATCGAAATACTGGTATTCCGATATTACAACTTGTTGATATCGAAATAATACCGGTAATAGAAAAAGCTCCGCTAGTCCAAGCTCTATGACATACATATGTCACCTTAGACTGCAGTATGTCGGCTAACACACGTCGACGTACATGTGGTTTACTATTATTTTTTTTTAATTCAAGTAACTAATATTCTAAAAATTATTCTATTTAATCTATCTTCTATATATATAAAAGGCATAGTTCTACTGACTGACTCATCATCGCCCAGCCTTAACCGCTAAATGTAGAAACGTAACATTTGGAGGGCGTGTTGATTCTATTATGAAGGCATCTTTTAAGAAGGCATTTTTCGAAATTCAACCCTTAAGGGCTGAAGGGAAGAAAAGGGTGGCAAAGTTTGTATGGAAATTTGAAAAAATCTGGTCGGGTTGACTGGAACTTTGGTGTTCGTGCTTCTTGACACAATTAATGAAACACGTTTTTCAGCGTTTTTAGAAATTCAACCCCTTAGGGGAGAAAAGGGCCGGCAAAGAAAGGTGATTGGGGAAAAAAAATCTGGTCGGAAGATTTACTGGAAACATAGTATTAATGCTCTTCAATACAATTAATAAAATACCTATTTCCGCGTTTTTCTAAATTCAACCCCTAAATGAAAGGGGGTGGCAAAGTTTGTACGGAAAATAAAAAAATCGGGTCAAATTTACTTGAAACTTTGTAAACTACTCCTAAACACAATTAATGAAATTTCAGCGGTTTTGGGAATTCAATCCGCAAGGGGAAAAGGGAGTAGCAATGTTTATATGGTAAACAAATATCTGGTCAAATTTACATGAAACTTAGTATTAAGGGGTGTTCTCACTTTAGACGCTAAAAAAGGCTATTTTCATGAATTTTTTGGATAGGTTTATATTATAGATATTGATATAAAAGTTGTTACACTTAATAAATACACTTTCGAAATAGATTTAAAATAAAATATATTTATTTAAGTCACTATTTATAGACGAAAATGGTAGTTAAAAAAATGTCCTAAAAAAATTGTAGATCTGCGCTGTGATGAAATCTCACAGATGGATCATCCGGAACAAAAAAATCAAACGGTTTTAGATTCAGTATGCTAATAGCCATAGCGCATATCATACGATTTTGGATATTTGCAAAAATAACAAAATGGCGGACATTTTTCGAAAGAAAACATGAAAAACGTGTTTTTTCACCGTTTTCGGAAAAAAAAATAGTAAATTTCAAAACTAAAAAAAATCCTTGACATGCGCTATAGCTATAGTTGTAAAGAATGTGTTTGAAATTTCATAAGGGTCGGTTCGGTAGTTTCGAAGATTTCATCAAGAAGCCGTCAAAAAACGTAGTTTCGAGAAAAACGCATTTAAAGTTTGTTTGGGTTACATAAATACATAACAAATTTTTTTAAATGAATTTCGAAAGTGTATTTTTAAGTGTAACAACTTTTATATCAATATCTATAATATAAACCTATCAAAAAAAGGCATGAAAATAGCCCTTTTTTAGCATCTAAAGTGAGAAGAAAAATTTCAGGAGTACATTTCATTGAGGAGAATTCAACAGACGTCTACGCGAGCGAAGCCACGGGCGGAAAGCTAATTATAATAATGCACCTTTATGAATATACGCTTGACTTTACGATCATACGACGTCATTTAATAAATATTAACCCAAAAAGAAATGAATTTCATCTTAATGGGCTACATCTACCTGTGTGGGTCAAAAATTGCATTTGCCAAAAATATCTTTATTCGATAGTATCACTCTTGGGCTATATCTCCTGAAAATTTAATTGAAATATTTCTAAAATTGAATGAGCTACGACTTCTAACAGTCGGCCGGGTGAGCGGTAACAGCATCATACTTCAAACTTTAAACGCGTTTTTCTCGAAACACTGTTCTCAAAGTCGGTGGACATGATATCTGGAGAACCACTTGATGGATTGTTTCCAAATTTACAGAAGATACGATGAGAAATATGTAAAGGTCGTTGACGATCTCACTTTTTCAAAATCGATCTTTATTTTTTAATAGTTACGTAAAAATGACGACTTTTTTTTATAGATTTTGTGTGCTCGAGTTTCAATTCATCACCAGGGTGTTAAAGATAATAATTTTGAAAATCGACGATCGTCAACGACTCGTATTTACTGTTAACTTGAATAACCCGTTTGGGTTTTAGATTTCAGGTGGACCGTCCAAGCTGGAGAGCGCCCCCGTCAAACGTCCCGAAAAAATGTTATCATCTGCCGGCGGCCATGTTTTTGTTGTTTTTCTGTCTTTTTGGTGATTCTTTTAACCCTTTGAAGCATACATTTTTCTTCATGTGCAATTGGCTTGAAATTTTGTACTCGGACATTTTCTGGGTTGCTGATTACGAATCTGCACTCAAAATTCGGGAATTCAAGATGGCGGAGCATAAATGCTAAACGTCTTTTGATGATAGCTTAAAGTCGATAAAATCGATAAAAACAAAAGTCAAATACCAGATAAGTTCAACAAAACAATTTACAAAATTAAAAATTAAATTTTTTGAATGACAATTTTTTTTTAGAAAATGTAACCAAAAACTCGCTATGTCCTCGCCGTTAGTTCTGGGTAATGCTGAACGCGTAGTATTAGATAGATGTTCAGTGTAGCAGAACTGTCGAATGTCATGAAATCCTTTTTCGGTAAGCGTCTACGCGCTAAAATTTCAGTATACTCAATCAAATATCAGATTTTCGTTAGCTGCATTGTATTCAACATTTTTTATTTTTCATACCTATTGTGTTACATGAAATAAGCTCCCGTAAAAAAAAATAGATCATCTAATTTGAAAAAAATCCCATAGTTTTGGCCATTTACAGCCGCCATATGGATCCGCCATTTTCAATTTGACGGTTTAGATTTCGGGTTCGTATTCAGTGGATCAAAAACCAAGTTTTGACCTATTTATTGGTTGTGGTTGACCTGCTAGATTAGTCGTAATCAGATTTATGATGTAAAAAGTTCATTTTTTTGCAATTTCGTTGTGAAAGACACCCGCTACGTGAAAAATAAAAATTCGATAGTTATGTTTTAGTAGTTATTGAAGTCCCAGGAACCTTAAAACGCATTTACAACCGCCATATTTAATTAAAAAACACTTTTGAATCGTCAAAATCTGAATTGAGTGAGGTGTAACACCAGTGTTACACTATGCCGCAAAGGGTTAAGAGGCTCTCAATACATGTACCTTTGTGTTTAAAAAAATGCGTTTTTTTTTCACCAACCGTTTCCCAGAAAACAATTCGGAATTAGGCGATTTTTCGGGCCACTAGGTAGATGTAGACCCTTAAGGGGTGAGATGCAGTCAAAATTTTCAACGAATCGTTTTAAAAAAAATATTTTCATGAAGTATGATGATTCGAAAATATTCCCTGAACATTTCACGTCAATCCGATGAATGGTTTCCGGGATATCCCGCAATTAGTGAAGGGACGTCGGGTCCCCATCATGGTAGGTAGCGGACAAACGCGCAGACGATAATACCCGGGAAGGCAGAATGCTTCGAAGACAACAACAAATTGATATTTTGGAAGCTTCCACATCGGCAAAAGCCTTATTGTATGGGCCAGGAATGAATGATTCGATGTAAGTCATTTTTTAATTAATATTTCTATACATAAATCAACTGTAAAATTGGAAAACTCTTTCAGAAATTTTCAAAAATGTATTACTCCAAAACTATGAACTTTAGCAAAATTTTATAAAGAATACTTTCGTTTTGAAATTGCCGAAAATGTTTTTAAAAAATAATTCTTCCCGAAAAACTTTAATTTTTTGAAAAATTGTTTTAACAATTGGCTATAAACAATTGAATGCTCGACTTTTCGGCAAAGAATTGTGATATTCGGATTCAGCGGATCAAAATACATAAAAAAAGTTTAGCTTCATCCATCGAGCTCAAAATTTTACGAACATATAATACCGTATCCACATCGAAAAACTTCAAACGCGTTTTTCTCGAAACTATGTTTTTCAAGTCGGTGACCACTATAATTCAAAAACCACTCGATGGATTTGGATGAAATTTGGTGTGCTTATTGATAGCATTAAAAACTATTCCTTAATCGAAGGATTTTCATTTTTGTTGAACATTTATATTTTTTAACAATAAACGAGCGATTTTTTGGTCGAAAATCAAAAGTTATCTGTCGGAAGCCGCCATTTTGTTAATTAAAAAAAAAGCTTCGATTAAGGACTAGAATTATTATTGAACTAATGATTTTTTTTGTTTTTTATTTCAGATGATCCAGTAAAATTTTATGATGGTCATCGCAAAGCACTACATGCCGAAGGGGGTCCAACAAAGATGGTGATATTTGTATGAATAATCAATATTTTTCTTTGAAAATTTGTACAAGTCAAGTTGAAATAAAACATAAAAAGTCTGTGTAACCACTTTTGTAAAAACAAACTTAATTACTATAAAAAAAAAATGATTGAAAATGCTCGTTTTTTCACGCCTCTGACTGCATCTCACCCCTTAAGAAGTTACCCCCACTTGCGATCTTGAAAAAATCGATTTTTTTTGAAGTATAAGTATCCGGGCCCATACTTCTGTATGGGCCCGGAATAGATGACTCTATGTGTTTACAAAAAAAAATATTTTCTTCGTGTATACTGAAATTGAAACTTTAAACGCGTTTTTCTCAAAATGGCATTTCTGATGTCGGTGACCAAGATTACTCGAACACTAATGAACCGATCTTCTTAAAATTTTGCAGGCTTATTTAATACATAAAAATGTAGTCTTTAATCGTTCGATTTTTTTTTCGAAAAAAATGGCCGTTTTATAGCCAAAAAACGGCCGTTTTTTTTTTCGTTAAAATCGAACCATTAACTTTGACTGTCCGCCATTTTGTGAAAAATGAATATTTTTTAAAATCCTTCGATTAAAGACTAGTTTATACTTATATTTGACTAAATCCATCCGCATTTTTTTTCAGATGATCCACTTCGCCGCAATGTTGGTCACCGCAAACCGTGTATATAAAAACATTATTTCATTGACGGCCATTTGCCACTAAACAATGTAATATTTTTCAATAAAAAAATGACTGAAAGTTCTTCAAGATGTGTTCTTTAAGATGGTATATTGATCGATTAAAAAATTTTTGTAGTTTTCTTTTAAAAAATTCATGAAAAAGGCCTTTTTGCGCTACAAGTGGGGGTAACGCCTTAAGCACAACTCCTCTATGCCGATGGCTTGAAAACAATAATACACGTCATATCCGCTTTGGAAATTGGTCACGCTAAACTCGAATTATTTTCAATTCTTCTTGATATATCTATCGAAGAAAATATCTCGTAGATTCTCTGATGCTCGTGTATCACTTCCAAATCTGCCCTCAGATTGTCCGTTTGCTTCTTCTTTCCCTCGACCAATACGAATAATCCTCATAGTTCGTACGGCAGAGTAATCTTCAATTTCTCTCGTACCTGTTAAAACAAAATTTCGCTTCACCGCGCACCAACTATTTGTTGATCTACGATCACCAAAAATTTCATTTTCCTTCGCTTCCGAAATCGACGCGAATGCCACTATTTTCCGGCAAACTATTTATTACATCGACATCCTGAAGTGCCAATTGTGAATTTTCGAAAATGTGCTCGAAGTTGGCGTTGCTCTTCAATGGCAATTATCGAAGTCCGACAGTAGTCGTTCATCGGCCATTACGTTTTCTCGCGTAAAGTAGAAAGCGTGCAAAACCGCGTGGTTGGCGAGTTGAAACGAACGTAGGGGTTTCGCAGGACGTGAGTGCTTCTCCGCGAGCGCGCTCGGACAGAAGCCCGCATTGACGGATGATTTTCCGACGGTTAATACGTCTGGCTGACGCGAGAGCACACAGGCCGATGTGCAAACGAAACGAAGCGAGTGTCGCAAAGGTTGCCCGCGATGTTTGCCGTCCGAAGTCTCGATAATAGTACAGTCATCGATTTTCCGCACTTTGTCTTTAAGAGGCTGTGCCAGTGTGACACTTTCAAAAAATCGATTTTTTTTGCCTTTTTCGACAGTTTATACTTTCAAGAATATCCTGTAAAAATTTCAAGGCCGTATCTCTGATGATTTTATCTTGCGAAAATCGATAGTTAAATCTTTAAACGCGTTTTTCTCGAAATGAGACTTTCAAATTTGCTGGGATTGTAACTCAAAGAGCAATTACCCAGGCAGCGTGAATGTCCAATTGACATCGATAAGTTACCGTTGTCAGGTTGCCTTCAAGACATGATCGTAAGATAACTATTCGACATCATTCAAATGACATCACGTATAATGCTGCGGTAAAGTTATATTTTTTATGATATCTTTCAGCGATAAAAACGGATGTATCCCAAAATATTATCAAATGGATGACTTTTTTAAGTTATCAAAAAGTTATCTATTTACTGTTATCTATTGTATCTAGCCCAACGCTGTCCAAAGGATATCACAAAGACGAATTACGTAAGACGTCTTTTTCATGACATCTTTCAGACATCGGTAATATGCTGTCTTTTAAGATATTTAGTATTGGCGGGAAAAAGTCATCTAAATGTTGTCTTGAAGATGACATGCAATGGATCGCTTTTATCACAGTGCGAATGTAGCGTGTCATATTTCATTTCACCGGCAAAAAATGTGTAAGAGCAAGTAGTTGAAAAAATAAAGTTGAAATATATAAACGTAAGTGTCTTTTATATTCTTTTCGTCTCTGTGAGTACATCTGTGTATTTAATGTACTGTCTTTTTATTCTAAAAGCGTACGTCTGCTTTTGAGGTTATACAGAGGATCGTTCGGAGCATGGCAACCACCAAAAGACGTGACCATAACGGGAAAGAAGTCCAGTGACGACTGTAGCGTGTTTATAATATTAAATTAAATTTCACATATAATTAATTGTTTGATGGTTTATTTATAATGACCTAGCCCACTTCGAAACCGACATGACAATATGTTATCAATTTCTTTATTATAAAAATGAACTTATTAGCAGTCTAGAATATTGAGCTATGTTTAATATTCTAGACTATTAATAGGTTAATTTTTATAAAGAAATGGATAGGATATTGTTGTGTGTGTATATATACCAGGTGTGTAAGTATGAAACCGGAATTTGCCCATAGGTGGCGCTAGATGTCGATGCAGTTACCGACACATCACGTCAGCGGTGTCTTGTCATTGTATTGATATCCGACAAAGATTTCCAACTCACAATAACACGAGTTTCATTCAGTAGCATTAGTTTATTAGAGATAAACATGTCGAGTTTTGTGCCAACAAATTACGATTTGCGGACAGCACTACTTTTCTGTTTTCATCTGAAGAAAACCGCAGCCGAATCGCATCGAATGCTTGTGGAGGCGTTTGGTGAGCATGCTCTCGGTAAAACACAGTGTTTCGAGTGGTTCAAACGGTACAAAAGTGGCGATTTTGACGTGAGGAACGAAGAACGTGGAAGACCACCGAAAAAGTTTGAAGACGCTGACCTGCAAGCCTTGTTGGACGAAGACGACGCTCAAATACAACAACAACTGGCGGATCAGTTAAAGGTGACCCGAGAAGCCATCTCCCTTCGGTTGAAAGCCATGGGAAAGATACAAAAGGTGGAGAAATGGGTTCCACATGAACTCAACGAAAGACAGCAGGAAAACCGCAAAACATCATGCGAAATGCTGCTCGCCAGGTTCAAAAGAAAGTCATTTCTCCATCGAATTGTGACTGGCGATGAAAAGTGGATATATTTCGAGAATCCTAAGCGCAAAAAGTCATGGGTTACTCCGGGTGAACCATCAACATCGACGGCAAGACCAAACCGCTACGGACGAAAGACAATGCTGTGTGTTTGGTGGGATCAGAAGGGCGTAATCTACTACGAGCTGCTGAAACCTGGGGAAACTGTCAATACTCAACGCTACCGACAACAAATGACCGATTTGGATCGAGTTTTGCGTGAAAAACGACCAGAATACCAACAAAGACAACACAAGGTGATTTTGCTGCATGACAATGCACCAGCACACAAAGCAAAACAGGTCCAGGAAACGATAGAGTCGTTCCGTTGGGAGATTCTTCAGCACGCGCCTTACTCACCGGACCTTGCCCCATCCGATTACTACTTGTTTGCATCGATGGGACACGCACTTGCTGAGCAGCGCTTTACTTCTTACGAAGATGTACGAAAATGGCTCGATGACTGGTTTGCCTCAAAAGAGCAACAGTTCTTTTGGCGCGGAATCCACAAATTGCCAGAAAGATGGGAAAAATGTATAGATAGCGACGGACAATACTTTGTATCATATCATTACAATAAACGTGTTTTTTCTGTACAAAAATTCCGGTTTCATACTTACACACCTGGTATATCGCCAATAAATAGATAACTCTTCGATAGTACTCTTCGATGCCGTCTAGATGTCGGTTTGTCAACCTTATTCGGATGCATATTTGACGACTTTTAGATGGCAGTGGTATCGTGGCATTTTTGTGCCTTCAAGGGGCCAGTCCACTTTGAAAATTTCAAAAAGTCGAAAGCAAGCAAGACTTGAAGAAATCGACGATGATGAGCAATCAGAAGGGATTTTGTACGGTGCAGGAATTGCCGATTGAGTTTAGGTAAGAGTTTTTCATAGTATAAACTTCAAACGCGTTTTTCTCGAAACAACGTTTTCAAAATCTCGCTCCATCGTATCTCTAAAACTAATAAACCGATTCTCTTGAAATTCGAACCACATATTCTAAACATGATTCGCAACAAGATGACCCTCGATGGTTTTAAAATTTTTATTTTTACTCTTTTTTTGCGAAAAACTGCGAAAAACGCGTTTTTTTTTACTTTTTTCGTTTTTCATCTGCCATTTTTTTTATTTTTTGATAAAACTTTATATCCGAGGGTCATTTTGTAGCTGGTGTCATACCGAATGTAATGGACTTTGATTTTTTTGTTTCAGACAAGCCGTTGCCGAGTTGTGATGGAGCTACCTAGCCCACCTATTTTTGAGGCGTTACGTTAAACTATAGTTTTTGTACTTAAAAATGAATAAAAATGAATTAATTTTTTTTTTAAATGTAATTCAACACTTTATTTATCAAGCCCAACAACTTTTATATCAATATCTTTTATAAAATGCTCGAAAGAATCGCGAAAATAGCCTTTTTTCGTGGCTCCAAAGTGGACTGGCCCCTTAAGAAGATATCTTTCAGACACCTATTTGATGACTTTACGCTAACGTACCGACAACCGATAAGGGTTAACCTTTTGTCGACACTTTAACCATTAAAAGTTGCCGTATAGTTAACCATCGGGCACAAATAATTTATCTGCCAAGCGGACATAAGTGATACGTTTTGTAATACAAAACGGCATCTTTTTGGACAACCAAAAAGTTATCCGTATCCGTTTTGCGATATCTTTCGGATGCCATATAGATAACATTTTGCTACCTGGGTATCCAATTGACTTGAAATTTTAACTGACAAGGAACATCCCCCAGGTACCACCCTTCGATTTTGTTGAAATTTGGATATGTTATAAAGCACCGAAAAGTAAGCGATACGTATTTTTTTTATCGGCGGAAAAACGGTTTTAAGGGGTGAAACGAACCCTCGAAAATAGGGGTGTTTTTCGTTTTTCGTCGATAACGTTATCGTTCTCATCTCCAATGTATAGTGCACAAAAAAATAAACATTGTTGCAATATGAAATTTTTTAGTATCTCGTACCGTTAAAACGTTATCGACGAAAAACGAAAAACATCCCCATTTTTGAGGGTGCGTTTCAGCCCTTAAAACCGTTTTTCCGCCGATAAGAAAAAATCCGTATCGCTTACTTTTCGGTGCTTTATAACATATCCAAATTTCAACAAAATCGAAGGGCGTCACCTGTGGGATGTTCCTTGTGAGTCTCTTGAATATATTTACTCCACAATGACGTAGGATATTTTTGATTGGACGAAAATTGACGACTTGGCATTGAAAAAAACGACCATTTTATAGGCAAGAAAACAGTCTTTTTATCATAACTACACCATTTTGATATTTTTCGAAAATCCTACGTCATTGTACAGGAAATACCTTCCAGTTGAACATTTTTTTCCTTTTTCGGTTTCAGCTACTCAATCGGCCGGAATCATGTCAGCAGTGGAGGAACTTTTTTTCGGCGCCTCCGAACGCAGGGCATAAGTCGCTAGGATCTCAATATTTTTCTATGAAAAAATTACGTAATATAGGTGAAATATAGCCAAATATATTCCTAATTTTCCGAAACATTTAATTGAGTAATTTTCTTCCAAAAAATTCCCGAAAATCACCCAAGCGTTCAGTGTTCACACTGGTATAGCCCCTCAAAAGAGATGATTTACGCAAAAGCTCGAAGCTCCCAACAGATCTCGCAATACTTTGTATATAAATAATTGTTTATTGCAAAAAACAGGGGGCTAAGGAGAACAAAAAATGCGACTTTCGAAAGTCGTCGGATTATCCGTGGATTAGATACGTAAGCGCATGGTGAATTGACTTTATACGTACTACACGCGCGATTTTTCACGCGAATTCTTCACAGGCGTTTTCCCTTTTTTTCTCTCCTCTTGATACGTAATTTTGATGTTCGAGTAGTTACAAGGAAGCCCTCAAAATAATCCTCTACCTATATCTGATATAATATCTTGAAACTCTGCGAGAATCGTCATTGTTACAAAATCTTTCTCTGCTAATACAGTATAGATCATTCATATCGTACGTAAACGTTGGTTTTTTTGTTGTTTCGTTTTTTTTTTTTTTTCGTGTTGCTTCCTACATTCCGATGGCTGGCGATACTGACAGATTCGCGAGAAACTCGTGCAGCCAACTAGTAGAGCCGAATCGTACTCGTAATTTTCAGGCTACTTTTTCCTTTATTTACAACTTGCCGGTGAAACGTCGAAGCCCGAAGCCAGAGGAGCCCCTTATGTTTCGTCGCGAAGATAGCGCAAAGGTTCGCTCGTCGTTGACCTCAATCGGTTGCCACGACGCTTGAAAAAAAAAAAACAAACAACTCGCGCGTTGCAAGATCCAACGACGACGAGCAATCGCGGATATCCACACTTTGGTTTCCTGCGAATGTGGAACATCGCTCTCTTTTCACCCCGCTTGCGCGCTCTTATTTTCTTTTTCTTCTTCACCGCAAACGAGAGAACATAGGAGAAACGCGGGCGACGCGTCGAAGCCGCGAGTTTTACTCCATTGCGATGCTCCAGAGAACGTATTTAACGCTATATGCGAATGCCGCGAGGCCGAGTATCACGCATAGATTCGTCATTGCGCTGTTGAACAAGCTCTGTTCGCGCTGCAATTGGTCGCGTATCAGCGACGATACTTCGGCGGTTGTCGATTGATGCCTCGTTTGTTTTTGCATTTCTTCGCGTCGTCCCAGCTCCGTGTGTATTTCCTATCGAAATTCGACTCGTGCGTTAATTCATACTTCAACTTTATTCACAGATTGACGAAAGATCGCTTCATCGTCGCTTCTTACCTCGACCGTTTCCGGAAAAAGCTCGCAGAACATTTTGTCTTTCAGATTGAAGTCCAAACTCTGAAGCGCCCACTTTCTCTTCTCCGAATCTGTTGTGTTAATACTGCCCAATGTTGGACTCTTCTCGATCTGAAACATTCGAGGGAGGTCACCGTACAAATCGGAATAGTTACACGATGCTGAAACGGTGAGTTTCCATGGCGTCGAAGTTCGCATCGTTGGAACGCAGCGAAAGGTCTTTTCAATTTTTTTTTATTTCTTCATTTTTGTTAGGTTATAATTTTTGATAGCTCAAGATCGCGGATCTCTCGCGAGGGTAAGAAAAACCGTTCGAGTGATTTTCGTACCCTAAAAACTTTCGTTGCATTCCAACGATGCAAACTTCAACATCGTGAATTTCTTATATTGGGACGTTGAATAAGTTCTCGCTGTTGTCCAACAGATGGCGTTACCAGAACTGCGTGCGGGTAGTTCGAGATGCTGCCTCCAGTCGGGAGAAAGGTAAATAATGTTTTGAGAGATTCTATGAGGAAAGATCTTATCTCGGGTATGACAAGGTTAAAATGCAACGACGATAAATCGTATCCGTAACTAGGCCACGGAGTGGTCCGGCTCACTAAAGGCAAGCCTAAGCATAAGATAATAGAATCCGAAATCTGTGATGGTGGGGAATCTATAGAGACTGCTAACCAACGTATTCTGGCAATGCCGTTTATGGAAACCTGAACGAAAATTCATATTGAAAGAGTTAACTAAAGTTAACGAAAATTACCCGTACAGCATCAAATCCCTTTTATACTATGAAGTACAAAGTTATAGTGTCTATAGCAAAGTTTATTAATTCTATTCAAATCTGTATTTGAAAAGCGTAAAAAAAAGAGGGAGAGAAGCCAGTCTTCTCGTATATATAAGAGACCTATATTTCGTATAGTTAGTGATTACATGGACCACTCGATACCACACAAAAAACTACTAGTTGAGTACGTGAACTGTAATTTACTTTACGACAATTTTCACGACTGTAATATAATTTCGTTGAATCTATTATATTGCACGTCTCTAGTTTAAGTAAAAAAACACGGCCCTACGGATATAAATGTATTCGTCTGAGGCTAGATGGCGGTGCCTACCTCTTTTTACAATAAAAAAAATTAAGATGGTAACGCAACTATGAAGAAGTACTATAAGCAAGCTTGAAATTCAGCGTATGTCATTTCGCCGAACTAGAAACAAATTTCGTGCAAAAAGGAGTATTTGCGGGGAATTTTAGGCAGGACAACAACTCTATTCTTTATTTCTCTATTCTCAGACATCTCTATTCCATTCGTTATATTGCATTTACTATATTGGCCATGAATAAAACAAGTGCAATACAGAGGCTCTTGGAATAGAGATGTTTCGGATACGAAAGATTGTGGAATGGAGATATTCAGGAGCAGTAATATTTCAGAACTGAATTATTGTGGCATTGCGATCTTTACGAATAGAGATGTTTCGGCAGAGAAATGTTTTAGAAATGAGATATTTAGGAATGTCTCTGAATGTTTCTGATTAAACCTGCTTCACAATAAAGATATTTAAGAAGAGAAATGTCTGACAATAAAGAAATAAACAATAGAGTTATCTTCCCAAACTTTACCACACTACTTTATTTTTAAAAATCTGCAGCTGACGTACACAGAATCCTTGTTGAGACTTACGGCGATCATGCTCTGGTGGAAACAATATGCAGAGATTGGTTTAGAAGCTTCAAAAATAATTATTTTGATGTGTCGGATTGGAGGCATTACTTCGCGAAGACTCATGTTAAACACTATCTGAACTTGCAGAATCATTAGGAGTCGATCACATAGCAGTTTCGAAACGTTTGAAAGCAATATTAATGGCTTTTTGAAATAAAGCATTAAGTTTCGTGAAAAAACAGCGAGAACTTATTCCTCATGCCAATATTTTTTAATAAAAAAATGCATAAAATCAGCAATTAGAAAAAACCTGCAGGGGATGGCTCAAAGAAATATATAGTAAACAAGACAATACAAGGTAATTATGTAGCTTGGAATAAATAGACTGTATATTTACTATGCAGGTGACATATATATGAAGCTGACCTAAGGAATGATTTTTCAAAATGAATCGTTAATTCGCACGAAAAAACTGCGAGAACTTATTCATCCCAATATTTTTTGCATTAAAAAATGGATAATTCGACGTTTAGAAAACACGTGAGGCGGGTGGCTCAAAGAAATATACAGTAAACAAGGTGAACAATGTAAACAAAGAAGTAAACAATAGAGTTGAGGACATTAGGAATGATTTTTAAAAATGAATCCTTAATTTTCACGAAAAAAACCAGCGAGAACTTATTCAACATCCCAATATTTTTTGCATAAAATCAGCCATTGGAAAAAACGTGCAACGGCTGGCACAAAGAAATATACAGTAAACGAGGTAATTACAAGGTAACAATATATCTTGAAATAAATATACTGTGTTTACTATGCAGGTGACAGATATATTTTACCATAAAGCTGAGGAGGCCCGTGAGAATGGTGGAGACGCTCCATGTTGGATTCCACGTGTCTGGATGAAAGTCCGATATTGAGAGGCACAGCCTCGTGTTTACTTTGAACCTGCCGTTGGGTGTAGTCATAAAGATGCTGGGTGGTTGAAATGGGAATTCTCCAGGGAAAACGAGCTTGCCGTGATAAAATCCTCCTTCGTACGGAGTGTTTTCCGGACCCTTTACCACGTAATGCCTGCGAAATACAAACATTTTTAGCGGCGATAAGAGACAAATGCGCACGATATGAGCTTTGTGCCGAAAGAATGTCGACGAAGGAATAATCGATATGGATAAATATTCATTACCATACAAGTATATTCGACGGTACAGGCTCTGCGACGACGTAAGGTACCGGGTCTTTTTTGAGCCTCAGATAATCCTGCTTTAATCTGGCAGTGGCGCTGTGCGGCTTTCTGTTCATCGTTACCATACAACGAGAATATTGCCAACCAGCTGATCTTATAGCCGATGGTGTTCAATTCCTCAGTAAAAAATATACGTCCGCCTGCAACGGTTCCTGGAAATTCGCGTCACTTCGTAAGAAAGAACGACAAACAAAGAACAACAAAAAGTTCTTCCCGAAACTTCGCTCGATGCAGCCTTGAAGTTCACAAAGAAAAAGAAAATGAGAAATAAGAATCGAACCGTCTTTTCAACGTCGCGTCAAATTCCAGGACGCGCGCGATCGATTCGAGGTTAAGACTATCGCGAAACACAAGAAAAAAGACATGACACGGTGAAGCTTTTGCGGTTATCAACCAAAGGCGTAATTTTCGATGATTTCTCAAATAACCTGTAGCAGGAAACGTCTCGTTAGCACCACGTCAGAGGTTTCCCGGGAAATCGAGTTGACGGTGTTCCACGGTTCGAGTATTAAAAAAAAACACATCGGCCGACTTGCCGACTAAGGACACGAAAAGTTATTGTCGAAAGCGTAGTGATGTTCGTGCGACGTTTTCATTCGATTGAATAGTAAAAAAAAACAACCGTAGGCAAAGATTTTGACAGAAGGACGTTTTTTCAACAGAAAACATATGACGATAAGGCGACTTTTCAGTGCAGTGGAGGAATAGTTGCTCGTTTTCACCACCACGAACGCAGAGGGCAGCACCGGACGGCTGCTGCCTCGCATTTCGTGCCTATGACCCACGCTCAGAGCATGGATACCGGTTTTTTGATATCGAAAAACCGGAATTTCGGACCAAAAATCCGATATTGAAAAACGTATGATGGACTCGAATAATTCCGATATTCCGATATCAAAGTTGAAAACATTGAAATATCATCATAATTGTTATTTGCATTCAAGTTACTTTTACTTATTTTTTTACTACGTTTAACGGCCTTAAAATATTATTACCTACTGTTAACGAAAAAACTCTCCTAGCGTGCGGGGGAGCTCTCGTTTTCATGAGGGCATCCGTCAAATACAAAAGAACCGCACACGCGGCTCGGAGATCCCGAAGGCGCGACGCGGGGGCGGAGTGAGGACTTGTAGGGAAGAATCACTCCCGTTTTAATGCGACAAGGTTTCTATTAGTTTATTGTTAGCAACGAAGAATATATATATATATTTCAAAACTTATGACTAGGCTCGATCACTAAACACTACAGTGGTGCGTTTTTGCGTTCGTTCGCTCTCGTTCCCGCTCGAATTCCCGGTCGCGTTCGTTTTTCGCTCGCGTTCGTGCGTACGCTCCGAGTTCGCAAATCTCACTCTCTACTCTCTCTCGCTCGCTCCGATCTCCGCGCTCCCAAACTCCTTCCCCAATCGCGACCCACCCATACACACACACACGCTAGACTGGTCCGTATTTACGGTTGCTAACACTACATTGAATATTTCCGAAGTGTCAACTTTATTTATCCACGAGTGTGGAATTAGAAACGGGCTTTTCTCCAAGGCTTACACCTGCAATTAGGTAAGGTTGGCTCTGAAAGACGAAACATCAGATGCCCTCTGTTTCTTGCGGTCATTGTTTCAACAATTTCAATCTCGGTAATTAAAGTGACCATGCGGTTGGCTGCCTGCCACAAACTAAGCCATTCGTTTGCATTATGGTAGCTACTACTGCGCTGACTTTCATAAAACTTCCTAATATTAATTTTGCTTGTTTACTACTTTTTTCCATAAAAGTTCCTATTTTTGTTGCTTGTTTGTTTATTTATGTGATTTGGGCTGGATATATTTAAGAACATCGCAGATTATGTTCAGAAATGTGCCTCTGTATGAGGTATGACACCGCCTCGTATTTTCGCAATGCGAAATGTCCGGATTTATTAAAATTCAGCTGTGCCACTCGTGACGTTACTTATCACGTAAAACACTTGCACGCCTGCGCGCTGCAGCCATATATATATATATATATATATATATATATATATATATATATATATATATATATATATATATATATAATTCACCAATAGGCATAACGTTTTTATTATACCAGAATTAATCAAATTTGGATCATGCCAACAATCTTAGACGTACATATGAAAAATAGAACTGCGCTTTTTCCGGACGATGAGAATTCCTCTGAGGTGCAACCGGATACAATACACTGGGTGGACTTTATTCAATGAGTAATCCCACCACGCAGTATTAGCACGTTTAATTATTTAAAAAACGGTAAAAACAAAATATAAACCTCCAAATGCTCGAAATATCGAAATTTGAAAAGTGTGGCTTGCGCTTGCGGTTGTCGCGCCGGCGCAGAAGAATATTCTAAGGTGATAGGCAGCGCCACGTGCAGGTCAGAGGAAGAGTTAAGAAATCCGGACAAATTAACGATTCTAACTTTGATACCTGCTTATTACTTCTCGAAATAAAAAAAATATATATATATATATATATGACTCTAAATAATTTCTTACAAACGTTTTTATTTCTTATTGGAAAATAACACGCATTTTCAATACTTCGATTACTTTACACCACCTATTCTTTCAATTTTCAATTTTCTGTACCACCTATTCTTCACCACCACACCACCTATTCTTTCCTATATATGACTCTATATGATACTCTATACTTTCCTATATATGACCTATATATGACTAAATAATTTCTTACAAAGTTTTTATTTCTTATTGGAAAATAACACGCATTTTCAATACTTCGATTACTTTACACCACCTATTCTTTCAATTTTCTGTACCACCTATTTCTTCACCACCACACCACTTATTCTTTCAATTTTCAATTTTTTGCTTTCAATTTTCACCACTGTAAGTACAGCAGTCTTTGCAACTTCCCTGTGTTGTGAAACGGATTAATTTTTGGACAGTTCATGCATCCGAAATTAATCTCTAATTGATATAAGTCTAAACCACAAGTATTTCGCTTTTAGTCGCGAAACGCCTTAATTCATCGTTGCGCGATCGCGCATGGTAACTCAATAACGAATAAAACGGCTCGTTACGCGAGACACGAATCCACCAGAAAAAAGTTACTATACCCCAAACATTACAACTCCCTAGCCGTAAGGTCCTTCCAGTTTTAGTCACTAGCGATGGCCCAATAGCACGTCGACTCCCCAGACGTTAGTAACTCAAGCGCCGCTGTTTTTTTTTCTTCGCTGCGTGGTCGCAGCGTTGGCAACGACGGAAGAGACCGCTAGTACCCGAAGCGGCCGCGGCGAAGATGGTGGCAGGTCGCCCGGCGATCTCCCCCCTCCCGTCGGTCGAACGCGACGCGACGCGCGCGTTGGCTCGGGCCAGGGGAGGAGGTAGGGAGATAAGCGGACGAGAAAAAAACGGGCGAAAAGAGGGGAGCGGAGTGCGCGGTTTGTTCGGGGCGGCCATTGCGAGTATACCCTTGTGTGTCCCGTAAAACCCGCGTACGAACGTTGTACACGAGTGTCCCCCCAAACACACGAAGGTGCCGCGCGTCTGCCCGTGAAACTCATTTCACGACAATAAAGCCCTACACACGAGACTAATTTAGCGAGAACGGTGCTCCGTGCGAAGCCCCCGGGGACGCAAACCATAACTTCGGCCCGATGGCTGAATCCGACAAATTAAACATTGACAGCATTATCGGACGGCTCTTAGAAGGTATGATTGAACGAGAACAAAAAAAAAACGGGTCTCTTGTTTTAACTTTCGTGGGCTTGATTTCGCATCGACGAGGATACGAGGGCGTGGGGAAGGGATTTTGGTTACTTCGCTCGATTGGGAATCGTGTCTTTTGCGTTCTCGCATGTCCGTCGCTGATGCGCGCTCGCTCTCATTGTGTGTGTATTGCTCCGCGAGGACGTGCGTACTACGGCAAAACGCCCGGAAATACATACAGTACGTTATCTGCTCGAGATGGTCTCCTTAGCGTGACGTCTCGGCGATAACGTATATATATATATATCTTTTTTCTCAATCCATCGAGTGACATGGCTCTCCCTTTCTCCTCCACCCTCCTCTCTCTCGCTTTTTCTCTCTCTCACACACCCTCCGCCATCCGCCCTACCGTCGCTCTATATCGATTACGCAACTTTTCCGAATTAAATTTAGTCGCCCGAGAAATCGGCATCGTAACTCGCAAGACTTCTCTTTCCGATAGTGGGCGAAGCGGCCGTTTTTTTTTGTTTACGGAAATCGCCGTCGAGAAAATACGCGCAGAGGGACTCGGAGTCGATTTGGGGCGAGGTCCCTCTTTCTTGTGTCGCCCGCGCTAATGCGCGCCTGTCGCGTGGACTGCTTCGCGCGCCAATTTTTGAATGCACGAACAATCCTCGAGCAGCGCGTCCTTGTGTTTGTCTTTCTCCTTATACGCCTGCCGTCTAAACATCGGAGCAACCGGCCACTGAGGCTGAGCAAATCCAAAGTCGGTAGATTTAACGCGCTTTCTTATGGAAAAGGCATCACGACCGTTGTGTTGTTCAGTGTCATTCGTCTTTCTCAATTAGACGAATATAGGGACAAAAAGCGTAACGTGTTCCAGAGATTACGTGGATCAAAATGATGTCGGAAAGAATAGCAGTTAGCGAATGTTTCAATGAGAATTCTGCAGTAGGCGGCAGCGATAAGTCTGTGAGCTTAGGACTAGCTCTGAATTAAGATAGCGACGCTATGAATTTGAGACCACCGATTAGCCAGACTAACCCATGATGTGAGGACAGCCCGACAATACAGCGTAATCCGCTAAATTCGTTGCGGGGATAAATCATTAGCTAATTTATAGTCGATAGTTAAATTGTAGCAACAAATTTATTATGATTGAGTACATTTCACAGGTTATGTTCACATGTTTAATTTTTTTCTCCGTGGATCAACTAACCGAAAGTACTCTGGTCATGATCTTGAAGTCCGCAACGTTGGAAAGCAACGGAAATTGATTCTTCTTCCTTGGTAAAAATTCTTCTCAGCCGATCAAGGCTATGAAAATCATTCCAACATTTTAATAGTATTTTTATCACGGATTTATGATCTCAAGTCACAAAATAATGTTTCGGGCAATAATAAAAATGAAGAAATAAACGAAGTTGCATTCCAACGATGCAAACTTCAAAGTCGTCTCTGGTCTCAAAAATGTACAGAGGGCGAAGCTTAAGGATCGAGTGAATTTACGTACACGTAAAATTGTACTCCATCTTGGTATGACTTTTTCATAATTGAAATCAGGGACCGGAATATTTGAATTGTGAAATTCTGTTCTGATTAGCCACTATCCGCTGTCTTGGAAACATAGATCGTGTTGCTTTTTATTCTGATCATTTGTACGAGGTTGCAGTTTTCATTGTTGGAATGCAACAATAATTAATACTTCTGAATTCCTTTTATTTTTTTGGTAAATTTGCCTACAAGAATCCTTCAACAATTTTTTTACATATTTGTTCAGCGATCTATATAAATCTATAAAAAAGTATCTATAATAATCAAAAATATGGAAAATAAGATACGAAAAAGAACTTTCGTTGCATTCTAAGTATGCAAACTTCAACAACATTCATTTGTAATTATTGGAGAATCGATTGTTGTTCGAGAGTTGAAACTAAGAAACAGTATAAGTTTACCGTTAATGATAAATTCTACATATTGCACTAGTCACGAATAACGTTCAGTATCTATACCTAATCCATCTCACTTCCGTCTACGTGCCTTGAGAAAGATATTTGCAGCGTGAGCATAATCTACAAGAAGTATTCAAAAGTAGCAACTTTGTTGCTATAATTTTGCGATCAACTACGAAGCTCCAAATAATTATTCACTTTTTCACAATTTTTGAAGATTTTTCTGCTATGGGGTTTTGACACAATTCACATCATGGCTAATAAATCGATGACATTGAAGTTTGTATCGTTGAAAAGCAACAATTTCTTTGTTAGTTCTTAATTTTTGTTATTTGAAACTTTTTTGCATCCCGAGGTTGTAAAACTAATAAAAATAAGTCAATACCTTCTAATGATCCTCATAGCCTAAATCAGACAAAAAGGAATTTTTCAATAAGAAAGAATTATATTTCGTTGCGTTTTAACGATGAAAACTTCAAGATCATATAAAACGGTGGTCCCGAGTTCATAGTTTTAATAATTTCACAAACACTGTTCATCCTTGATGAATAAACTTCATCATGATTAATGAATTCATTCACAACGTTGAAGTTTGCACTGTTGAAAGGCAACATAAGGTTAACATTTTTTATTTCCCAAATTCCTTAGGCAGATTCAAGCTACTAAAATCAATGAGTAGTTTGCATCCTTGGAACACAACGAAAATGAATATTTTCGAATTCCGTCAATTTCCTTTGGCAAATTGTGCTTACAAAAATTCCTGAACCATTTTTGTACATATTTATTCAGCTATCTACAAAAAAAATATCTATAATGATAAAAATATCCAAAATAAAATGTTAAAAACAACTTTAGTTACGTTCCAAGGATGCAAACTTCAAAGCCATATTCTATTATCCGTTCTATATTCATCTCATTTGAAAATACATGTAAAAATGAATAAGAGAATGGTCATGACGCCTTTTCCACAAGAAACCATGCTAAATCTTGCATCAGTGGATATATCAATCAATCGAATTTTATTTGCACTACTTTGATCAGTTTTTTTACAATACAATAAGTTTCCGCTGACATATTCCTTCACTTATTTACTACGCTCCAGATTCTTGCACTTCGTACTATCTACCATTTCTCTCCCTTTCTTAATTTATTCCTCCACTCCATCTCTTTCTCCTCCCGCTTCCTCATTCATCTTTCTGCAGACTTCCTCTATTTCCCTAAAGTACTCACATATACCTTTTTAGATTTTCCCACCCAGCATATTTATAATTTCCCCCTTTATTGCCAAAACATCTATTTGTTCCATTACTCCTCCACTTTCTTTCTTAAATCAGTGGACATATTTATTCAGCCTAAATGGCCTGCTTGAGGTTTTGAAGGCTCGCGCATATACGCCTATCTATGCAAATGGATAGGCATGCAAAGACAGATTAGCATGAAAGCAAGAAAGATTGAGCAGCGATTCAAAAATTAGCAAGCAAGAAAGATAAGCAAAGAAAGATTGAGCAGCGAACCAAAAATCGACTACGTACCCATACTGCGTCAGGGTGAAGTAGCGCACTCCTTTTTTCCGTTTCTCACGCGAATTACCTCTCGATAAAGCAAACTCCACAAACAATGTCGATTGGCGAAAGAGACTGGCTTTTTGAGACTTTCACCGGGTAAAAAATGATCTGAACGAGCTGTCGATGCGTTTTTTTTTTAATCATTCAATTTTCGTAAACCGCCAAAAAATGGTGGATGGTTGGAACAAGATTTTGATGCGTTTTTTTCCATTCGTTTAATTTCAGTACGAGGTGCCAGACCCGGAAAGAATGTCCAGCTAACGGAAGGCGAGATTCGGGGGCTCTGTCTGAAGTCTCGAGAAATTTTTCTGTCCCAGCCGATCCTGCTGGAGCTGGAAGCGCCGCTTAAGATATGCGGTACGTTCGGAAACGTTTGACAAATTGAGAAAACAAAGACGGTGAAGTTTGCATCCATGGAATGCAACGGATGTTCTTTTTTACGGTCTTACTAGACGGTCCCCTTGGCTTTGTCCGTGTTGAAATCCCATCGCCGACTAAACTACCTCCTTGATTCTATAATTTTCCTAATTTTTTTGTGGAATTGTGGAACGTTTTACGCAAAATGGTGTTGAATTTTGCATTGGTGGAGTGCAACGAAAATTCTTTCTATCTTTTCGTTCTCCATTTTTATTGTTATCCAAAATCATTTTCGATCGATTCACTCAACCCTGATACAGAAAGCAATAAAAATTAATTATTTAAAATTATTATATTTAAATTATATTTCATTTACATTACTTTTAAATAAATTTAATATTTTTATAAAATCAACTAAAATTAATTTTTTTCATAATTATTTTTTCTTTATTAAATTAATTAATCTATATATATATATATATAGATGTGATAAATCTCTAATAAGAATCTTAAAAATGCTTCGAATGATTGCTGTATTTTTATCTGCCAAAAATGAAATTGGCGAACGACAAAAAACTATTTTCGTTGCGTTCCAACGATGCAAACTTCAATATCAGTGCATAACGTGCTGAGAAGGGTCCGATGAGGGATTCTTATTTACCAACATCTCTCACTCCTCCCTCCGCTTTCAATTGATTTCGTTAAGGGGTTAGGCTACTGTGACGACCCAAAAATCGGGGTTATTTTACAAAATTAATTTTGAAGGAATAAATAACATGATTGAAAAGTCGTTTGGACATTTATTTGTATGTACAATAACAAAATTGTGCACCAAATTACATTTAAAATATTAATAATTAAAGAAGTTATGAACAATCTCGTGAAGGACCTTTGAACGTGAGGGGCTAAACGGTGCGCTTGATTTTGGCCACCCGGTTGATCTGAAATAAGAAAACGAGTTTTTTTTTGGCTAAAACTTGACCGAGCGAAGATGGTGGTGTGTAAATTATTATTACACAATAAGTATTCGTTAATAAAAGGAATTTTAATCCTTGACAATTCAAGGAAAACACGCCCAATTCAATTCACGAGTACAATTAATTAAATTGATTGATATACCAAAAACTCTTCGATTTTTGGTATATTAATACCATATATTTGCTGCTAATATGACACCATAGAATGACAATGATAATTAGAACTGAATCAGTTGATTCTGTAGCCGTATTGGTCACCGATTATTTAGTAACAATGAAGATGTTGAAATATTTGGCCATCGTAAGATGGCCAAGTTCATGTTATCGTGTTTTATCATCGAACAAGAAAAATTGAATTTCTTTTTTTTTTCGAGGAAAAATGACATCATTATTGTTAATAACTAATGAAAAGAAATGTTAGAAAAGTGTACCAAATTTTTTCTTTGAAATATACATTTTTCTTGAAATCGATAATATTGGTGAAAACTCGAAAATTAAGAAGAAACACGTCGCCAATACTAAGCTACTATTACACTGAATAAGTGTACGAATTTTCCAGTCAATCCGTTCATTAGATATCGAGATATCGTGTACACCGTTTTGGAAAACATAGTTTTGAGAAAAACACGTTTAAAGTTTTACTAGCAGTTCTATCATTGTAACAATTAGTTTACCTCCAAACTGCGATTCTTCCTCTTTAATTCGAATTGCGTCGAGCAACGAACGAGTCTTCGTCATTTCAACAGTGTCCTAGCCCATTAACATAAAAGACCTGTAACGAAATTTCCTGAAAATACACAAATAACAAACAAGGCACACCTCTCCCTGTTTTATTCCATGTGAAGATAGAAGTTCACTGATTTACAAACAATGCATGCCTCATTATTTATAAACTTTTGTTACTCACTTCATTCGGTCTCTTATTCGATTTTTTGTTTGTTTTTGATATATATATATATATATATATATATATATATATATATATATATATATATATATATATATATATATTGCTCATCGAAAATAATAATTGCAAAGACCATTTATGACAATAAAAAAATTACTCAGAACTCATGATTATTCGTCAATTTTTGTTTCCTCGTTGGTTCGTTCATTTGTTTATTCGTTTGTGCTCGCTCGTTTCTTAGATATCATCTTTGTTATGTTTGTTTATTTGAATTGTAATTGACTGCATGGCGAAATGCCTATCAGCCTAAATCCTATATCAGACTTCCAGCTGCGTTTCCATGAAAGATTCATCGAAATCGATTCAGTAGTTCGCGAGTTATACACGAACAAACATACGGACCCTACAATTTTATTATACTTAAAGATTTCCTTATTCTTTTCATACAAAATCTTTTTTTGCATATTCAGATTATAAATCTCTAAATAAGCACCTGGAAAAATGGCTCAGGGATTTTTGTAGGCGAAAACTACCGAAGAAAATTCAAGCAAAGAAAACAAAAATTAATTTTCCATTCCAACGATTCAAACTTCAACCGCGTAAGCAGAAAAAAGCCCCTCTTTAGACGAAGTATCGCTAACAATTGTTCAGAATTTATGCCGCGCTGTTATGTCAGAGTTCGGATAATTTCGCGAAGCCCCATTTTCCGCAGTACTCCCAAAGAACGCAAAACATTTTCATTCAGCTACGAACAAAATTACACATCTGTTTTTTTCGTCATTTTCTCGCTTCCCGCGAGCATATTTTTCAACGCGTCTCATAATTCCGTCCGTTTGGCTCGTTTCACAGGTGACATTCACGGGCAATATTACGATTTGCTACGACTCTTCGAATACGGGGGTTTTCCGCCCGAGAGCAATTACCTCTTCTTAGGCGACTACGTAGACAGAGGAAAACAATCGCTCGAGACGATCTGTCTGCTGCTCGCTTACAAGATAAAATATCCAGAGAACTTTTTCTTACTCAGAGGGAATCACGAGTGCGCCTCGATCAACAGGATATACGGATTTTATGACGAGTGTGAGTAAAACGAAATTTCTTTCTACCATAAAACAAATGGCAATTTTCTATAGAATTGAAAAATTAAAGAAAAATCGAAAAAAATTTCAACTTTCCACGTAAAATTAGCGATATCTAATCATCCATATAAAATCTCACTAATACATACAAATTCATAGCCGACTGTGTTTGTATGTGAAAAGTTTATATGCAGCAATTAGTCTTAAGTTCAATCCCAATTACAGTCTTTGTTATTTTTTACAAGCATTCCATGTTCCTAATGTACAAACTCGTAAACTACTAGTAACAACTAACTAGCAAAATCAATTAAAGACTAAAAAGTAGAAAATAATTTTTTTACCAAGTCACCTATATGTGTCTATAACTAAAAGCTTGGGGCACTCAAAGTTTAGACATATGATCTTCACTTTACATAAATCCGTTAACATATCAACTGTATTTTATCTACCGTAAAACAAGCTTGAATTTCTTAAGGTAATCCTATCGCTTCACACTAGTCATATCACTGATCATACTCAAGACTTGTACAATTTATATTTTTAACATATGAAAAAAAAATAATTCGTAATACCTAAAATTTTCCATATGTAAACTGTTCAATGAATGTTCACATTTGATTAGAAAAATGAAAAAATAGTTATTCCAACGATTCGCGCTGTATTTCTAGGTTTGATATTTGGCAACATTGGTTCTATCTCCGTCTTTTTTTACTCAACCAGGCGAGTTTAACCTCCATGCTTTTCAACGTCGATCTGTCAAAGCAATGTCAGGTGCGGGAAATATAAAGCATTGTATTCGGGCCACGACTGGTAAAAAGCGTGGAAAATTTGTGTCGGCGAAATATGTCGGTTAAAAATGAAATATGTGTGGAAATTCGAATGAGTGAGATGAGGTTAGGACTACAGTCAGGTGTTGCCTTGCTGTCACGTCTCTTTATCGTAGCAAGTGGTAATAAATCCAATACCGGAAGTTCAAATTAAACTTGATATTACATAAAAATTAGGTCAATAAGCGTAATTTTTTCTGAGAGCATTGGATTACAGGTTGTCTACCGACCTGAAAAGTCATGAAAAATATTAAATGTCATGAAATTACACTCGTCCCTGAAAAAGTCATGAAATGTCATGAAAAATTACCAGTCTACCTGAATTATTATACCCTACTAAATTATCGTTGCTATATTCAATATGAACTAACTTTGTGGTACTTGTCGATAGAGAAACGAATATCGAATCGATAGAAAATAAAATAGAAGAAAGTAAAAGAAAATGATGCGTTATCTCAACATATATTAGTTTTTCTTTGTTATTCGTGTAAAGCGACTAGATGATAAGTAATATCATCAAAGTTCCTAAATGTATGTAATATTTTTCAAGATGTTCCCAAAATATATTTCTTTACAGCAATCTTGAAATTATGTTTGTCTAACATTTTTTTACTATATTGTACGGAATTGTACAGTTTGGTGACTTTTCGTTTATTCCGTATACTACTTTTTATTGGCATACAACACACATCTGTTTGAAAGAGCAAAATAAAAATATAAAAATATAGAAAATCGTAGAATCATTGAGTATACTTCTATGCCAGAAAGTCATACTAAGAGTCATGAAAAAAATCCCCATTCCTTGCCTTAAAAATCCTTAAATGTCATGCAATTTCAGTTCTGGTCAAAATTAGACACCCTGGATTACTACAAGTGTTAAGTATGTAAATATGATGATTTTTAAGAATCTGACGGATTCCCAGTATTATATACATTTTTGTAGCGACCGGAAATGGGGTTTTTGCATGTCGTCTCGGAATTCCTTCACAAAAACACGCAATTTTAATAATTTTTTTCTCTGTACTTAGGTCGATAACAGACCCTGAAATTTTACAGAGACGATTATTAATATATTCAGTGAAGCTCAAAAAAAATGTATGAAAATCCTATGGATTGAGCCTGGCGATAGGATTACCTTAAGGGGAGGTACCTGAGTAAACGGCGAGAAAAACAGGTAAATTTGGGGAATTTTTATCGCAATATGTTTTGATTGGATCGGGGTTATTTTTTATTGGAAAATATGTACATTGAGGTATATTTAAGAATTTTTTAAAATAAATTCGTTGACTGGAAGCGATTCAGACGCGATTATCTCGAAACATAGTTTTCAAAGTCGGTGCCAGATGTATCTCGAAAACGGCTTGTCCGATTTTGTCCAAATTTGGATACAATATTCTTCGATAGTTTTTCTCGTTCGCCACGTAGGGGTTTTTCATTTGATTGAACCATTGCTTTTTTATGCAATGTGTATGCAATCCAAAATCGTCGGAAATTGCGAACGAAAATCGAATGTTAAATTAAAACGGTCGCAATTCCGTCAAAAATGAAAATTTCAAAAAAATCCTACGTGGCGAACGAGAAAAACTATCGAAGAATATTGTATCCAAATTTGGACAAAATCAAACGAGCCGTTTTCGAGATACATCTGGCACCGACTTTGACAACTGTTTCGAGAAAATCGCGTTTAAATCGCTTCCAGTTAACGAATTTATTTTTAAAAATTCCTAAACATACCTCAATGTACATATTTTCCAATAAAAAAAATCCCAGATCCCATCGAAACATTAGTTTTTGAGATAAAAATTGCCGAAGTTTACCTGTTTTTCTCGCCGTTTACTCAGGTGCCTTCCCTTAAATAAAAATCCTGAAACTGAGTATAAACGTGTGAAAATAATGTCTCTAATTACTATTGTGCCAAATGAAATACGGTTAATGAAACTGAATTGATCAAATTTATTAAACATTAAAAAGTTAAGTTCCAAAGCCTTCATTTATAGTAATATATAGGTGACTTGGGGAAAAAAGTTATTTTCTACTTTTTAGTACATTAAGTTTGTGTTTAAAAAATATTGTTTTCACATATATTATCTTCTGCAGTTTGTCCAATATTTGTTCTTCTGTTGTTGGTCAAACGGATTGAAGAATATTTTTCCGTTGCTTTTTCGTTCGCAGGCAAGCGTCGTTACAACATCAAACTATGGAAAACATTTACGGATTGCTTCAATTGTCTGCCAGTCGCGGCGATCGTCGACGAGAAGATATTCTGTTGTCACGGTGGTCTCAGCCCCGATTTACAGAGCATGGAGCAGATAAGGCGTATAATGCGACCAACCGACGTACCCGATCAGGGTCTACTCTGCGACTTGCTGTGGTCGGATCCGGACAAGGACACTATGGGCTGGGGCGAGAACGACCGCGGCGTTTCGTTCACGTTCGGTGCCGAAGTCGTTGCCAAATTTTTACATAAGCACGACTTCGATCTCATATGCCGCGCTCATCAGGTATTACGAGGCTTCTTATGCTCATTGCGAAAGTGCATGAAACTATCGGCCCGCTTCCCACCAATGGCTCATTGCTCATTGTACGGCTATTCTATTTGCCAATCATTTTTGTCACGATACTGTATAGCAACTTAACGGGTCTCCGTAAACTCAGGGCCTGAAAAAGGTCGATTTACAATGTTTGAAAAAATGAGAGTATTGGGATGACGAGGTCGGAATTTTACACACGATACGTAGTCTTATAGATAAAAAATCAAGTTATTTAAACAAAGTACCTGCACGGCCAATCCGTGTAGGTGGCTCTGGCAATGGGGTGGTCGGAAATGAAAATTTAAACATCCACTTTGAGTGTAATAATGAAACTTTAGTAAGAGCAAACACCTCTTTGGAAGCTTTGAAAATTACGAAAATGACAAGATGTAGAAATAAGTTTTATTTTCGACCAAAAAAAACAACTTTAACGGGTGACATCTACCTGGTGGCCGGAAAAAGAGGAATTTTCGATTTTTTTAGGAAAACGTGTGCAGAATTTCTAATTTGTTTCTTTTACCAATGCAGGAAATCTCTTTAGACGCCCGAAAATGAGTCATTTGCCATGAATTTTTTTAAAGGTGATAAAATAAGCGCAACATTTTAAAATGTTGACATTATCTCATTACAACTTTTAAGGGTTAAACGATTTTTTTATGTAAAAAAAAACAAAATGGCGACGTTGTAAGGTATTCCTTAAGGCGTCTTTAAAAAAACTGCTCATGTTATAGCTCAAAAAATTATTGATCGATCTGGCTGAAATTTTGGGAGGTTTCTCACTATAACATTATTGGAAGGATATACCTATAGAAATATTTCAAAAAGTATAAAATTAAAAACTAAGTAAGCTTTGTAATAAAATTTTTCATATTTTTGACCATTTTCTCGACAATTTTTACCTCGAAAAAGTAATTTATTTACGCGTTAACCTTAAAACTTTAAGTATATTTTCCCAATAATGTTGCCGTGACAAACCTTCCAAAATTTCAGCAAGATCGATCAATAGGTTTTTGAGCTATAACATCAGTTTTTCAAAAGACGCCTAAAGGCGTTGTAAGGTATCCCTTACATCGCCGCTATTTTGTTTTGTTTAAAAAATACTTTTTTTTAAGGGGTTATACCAGTGTGAACGCTTGAAATTTGGGTGATTTTCGGGAATTTTTTGGAAGATAAGTACTCTATTGAATGTTTCGGAAAATATAGGTCAAATGTTTAGCTATATTTGACCTATATTACATAAAATTTTCGTAGAAAAATATTGAGATCCAAGCGACTTATGCGCTGCCTTCGGAGGCGCCAAAAAAAAAGTTCCTCCACTGCTGACATGATTCCGGCCGATTGAGTAGCTGAAACCGAAAAAGGAAAAAATATCGTTAAACTGGACGGTATTTCCTGTACAATGGACTTAGGATTTTCGAAAAATATCAAGATCTAACAAAATGGCGTAGTAATGAAAAAAGTCTGTTTTCTTGCCTATAAAATGGTCGTTTTTTTTTTCAATGCCAAATCGTCAATTTTCATCCAATCAAAAATGTCCTACGTCATTGTAGAGTAAATATATTCAAGAGTACTCAGTTCAAATTTCAAGTCAATCGGATAATTGCTCTTTGAGTTACAATGTCAGCAAATTTGAAAAATCTCATTTCAATAAAAACTCGTTTAAAGATTTAAATATCCATTTTTGCAAGATAAAATGATTAGAGATACGGCCTTGAAATTTCCACAGGATATTCTTGAAAGTATAAACTGCGGAAAAAGGCAAAAAAATCGATTTTTTGAAAGTGTCACACTGGTATAGCTCCTTAACACTTGAAAGTTGTAACAAGATAATGTAAATATTCAAAAATGATGCGATTATTTTATCACCTTTAAACAAATTGAGGAAAAATGACTCATTTTCGGGCGTCTAGAAGCATTTCTGCCCTTAGAGACTATGGTTTTGAGTATCTCTTACAATCTTTGTATTGAAAAATGTTTATAAATGTGGTAAATACAATGGTTTGTGCCGAGCGCTGCTTGAAAAACATCCTTCGCGGTGTTCACCGCTGCTCGGAAAAAAAACATCTGAAATGAAAAAATCGAACGCATTTAGATACTACATAAAATGATCTAGTGTTTGAACAAAGGATTTAAGGCGTTACCCCCACTTGTAGCGCAAAAAAAGGCCTTTTTCATAAATTTTTTTAAAGAAAACTACAAAACTTTTTTAATCGATCAATATACCATCTTAAAGAACACATCTTGAAGAACTTTCAGTAATTTTTTTTATTGAAAAATATTACATTGTTTAGTGGCAAATGGCCGTCAATGAACTAATGTTTTTATGCACACGGTTTGCGGTGACCAACATTGCGGCGAAGTGGACCATCTGAAAAAAAAATGCGGATGGATTTAGTCAAATATAAGTATAAACTAGTCTTTAATCGAAGGATTTTAAAAAATATTCATTTTTCACAAAATGGCGGACAGTCAAAGTTAATGGTTCGATTTTAACGAAAAAAAACGGCCGTTTTTTGGCTATAAAACGGCCATTTTTTTTTTTTTTTTTCGAAAAAAAAATCGAACGATTAAAGACTACATTTTTATGTATTAAATAAGCCTGCAAAATTTCAAGAAGATCGGTTCATTAGTGTTCGAGTAATCTTGGTCACCGACTTCAGAAATGCCATTTTGAGAAAAACGCGTTCAAAGTTTCAATTTCAGTTTACACGAAGAAAATATTTTTTTTGTAAACTTACATAGTCATCTATTCCGGGCCCATACAGAAGTATGGGTCCGGATACTTATACTTCAAAAAAAAGCAATAAAAAAAAATCGATTTTTTCAAAATCGCAAGTGGAGGTAACACCTTAAGAAATTATTGATTTTAGGAAAAATTGCTACAGTAAAAAGTAAAAGTATCGATTTTCGGTGATAAAAACGCTGTATTTTCGTTGATAAAAAAGTAACTATGCGCCGAAAAAACAAAATTCATTCGTTCAAGCGCTGCTTTTTGATATATCAAAGAAGCTTGCAAAATTTGAAGTTGCTCGGTGGAGTGATTTTTTAGATATCGTGGTCACCGATTTTGAAAAAGTAATTTTGAGAAAAACGCGTTTAAAGTTCGCCACTTCGCGGAACCTACCTATAAACGCCCATAACTCCCTCAATTTCGGACGGATGGATTTGAAATTTTTCGAGAATATTTTTGAAATGTTATATTTTGAGAACACGTCGATAACCAAAAAGCGACATTTCCGAAAATTTCCACTAGGTGTAGGCCCTTAATCATTTGTTATTAACAAATGGACAGACATGTGAAAAAAAATCATTTTATCACACGACAGAAAATGTACACTGTGCGCTGTCCGAATTTCAAGTAAATCGGACGAATAGATTTTGATATACGACTTACGCTGTTTCATAAAACGTAGTTTCGAGAAAAACACAAAAGAAATAAGAGTACATCAATTATTCGCTCAATTTTTCAATTTCTGGGATTTCTACGAAATCTTTGTTGCAAATAATAATTAACACCTTAGGCTATAAAACTATGCAATCAAAAGATTATACTTTTGAAATTTCAGTTTACGCAGGCCCCTTAAGGGCATGTATAAGGTTGACATAACCCGTCAAATTTCCAACCGGAGTTTATCTTATAGACTGTCAAGATAAACAAAGCACCAGACACTACAATTTACTGACGCAGAGTTTAAGCTCTTTTTGCCCCAAATATAATCATGGCTGTTACGCATATGGCAAACTCAGCGAATTTTTCTTTCCTCCTGGAGTAACCAGGGACAAGTCAGAGAATTTTTTAAATTCTTTGGAATTTATCCAGAATCTCCTTTTTGCAAGAATTACGAAAAATGAAACCTACTTGAAAAAAAACTGAAAAGTATACAAAATAAATATTTTTCATATTTATATTCTTCATTATATACAAAAAAAGATATGTCAGTGTCAAACATTGAAAATTCCAAAAAGTAAAACTCATTTACCCTACAGCTCTATGCATTTGTATTCAATTCGTCGATGCACAACCACACAATTATTATTGTAGATAAGTGTTTATATTTATTTTTTATTTATTGGCAGCGACATAGAAATGTCTGTTTTTAATTTTTTTTAAACATGTTCTTTATTTGCTTTTAATGTGTTTTTTTTTACGTAACAGTGTTCCAAACATTTTTTTAAGGCCCTATTTCGAAATTAATCGCTTCAAAAAAATTATTGTCTACAATCACTGATATGTATATGATAAACACCCTTTTTGTAATCTCGATTTATTTTGTAGTTTTTCTGAAAAAAAAAAGTCCTAAAAGCCTATTTTTTCGGCCTCCAGAGTGGCCTAACCCCTTAATCTCATTAAAAAAATTACTCTAATATTTAACATTTTCATATATTTGATATATAAAATATTATGTTTATTTGACCCTAATCTCCCTGAAATATTTGCAAAACTTGAAAAAATCAGGGAATTTCCAAGTCAATAATGCGTAACAACCACGATAATTCATCTCCGCTAAATCCTAATCTAATTTCATTGAACGCGAAATTTCTCGAAGCTCATTCGAATGCTCGTTATCCATTTTTCCCCGTCTACTTTGTCTCCAGGTGGTCGAGGATGGTTACGAGTTTTTCGCAAAACGGCAGCTGGTCACGTTATTCTCAGCGCCGAATTATTGCGGCGAATTCGACAACGCGGGTGCCATGATGTCGGTGGACGACACGCTCATGTGCAGTTTTCAGATTCTCAAGCCGGCCGACAAGAGGAAATTCACGTACGGCGGCTTGAACGCCGGCAGGCCGGTCACGCCGCCACGGGGACCGAACAACAAAAACAAAAAGAAGTGAAAATCCCAAACCACCAGACACGCGACGTTTTTACGAGAACGCGGAGCTTTAGGACCTTAAGAAAACCTACTACTATAATCCCTCCCCTCGAATAAAGAGAAAAGAAACAAGCAACAACAAAAAAAAAAGAAACATCAACAAGTAAGAAGAGGAAGATGAAAACAAACAAACAAAAATCCACCACGGCCATTACTTCACCCCTCTGACACCTATCATCTATAATACTTATAATAACTCATCCAAGACGATCATCGAGAAGCAAAAACAAGATAAATGAACTTTTGAGGGGGGACGGCAACAACAACAAAAATCGAATTTCACGGAAGGATCGAGCGCTCGTTGCGAAGTGAAGCTCGAGAAGAAAACCTGCTCGTCGTCGGTGAACACGAACCGATTCGTCGAGCCCCTCGAGCACTCGGTTCAATCACTACTGGCGCTTCGGGAGAAAAAAAAACGTTTGTTAAACAAAGAGACAACGGAAGTAAAAGAAACAACAAGCGATATACCGAGAATAAATAATATTTAAAAAAACAAGCATATGTATGTACACACACACACATATATATATATATATATTAATGACGAAACGGAAAAATCGAGAACGACAAAAAATGGTAAAAACGGCGAGATCAGTCGCTTTTCGTGAACGAGAATTATTGTCTTCTCGAATTATTGAAATCGTGTTCAAGAGACAGAGAACCAGAGAGAGAGAGAGAGAGAGACGAAAACTTACGCTTGTGCGGAAAAAAACGCTCGTACTTGTCGAATTCGCGTTGATAACAATTCAACGACCAACGTTCGAGCTCGCGGCGACATGGCGAAAAAATGTTTCTTCCGCGATAAAAATGGCGAATGAGCGCATCAATCCAAAGATATCGCCGATTTTCTTTCCGTTGATCCGTGCGACAAAAATTCGTTGCGAATTTACCGACCAGTTCGGCCACTTTTTCGGGAGCGAAAAACCGGAGAGTAAAAAAAAACGGAAATTAAGAAGCCGAGAGTTACGCGCGTTCGACCGCTATTTTCGCACATTCGTTGACCCACGCGAGGAAAAATATCTATCGGCGTCTTGTGACGCGAGCCGAAATAACACATTGTCCCGTGACACTCTTCTCTCTCTCTCTCTCTCTCTCTCTCTCTCTCTCTCTCTCTCTCTCTCTCTCTCTCTCTCCCGCGTGCTTTTTCTCTCGTTCCGGTTCTCGTGACGTCAACTCTCGCGTTCAGCGAGAATGTTGAGCGACCGTTTTGCCGTGGATCAAATTTACGTGGACGAAAAATATCGAATTTAATCGACGGAAAAATACGACAAAAATAATACCCCGATAAAATTGCGCGAGAAGAAAGACAAAAGAGGGAAGAACAAGAAGAAATCAAAAAACGCGTTCCCACGATTTTATATTTCTTTTCCGAGCCTTTCTTTTCGCCCCTTGCGATGCTCTGAAAATCTGTTGGGAACTTCGAGCACGAATCGAAGCGAAAAAGTTTCTACGACAAGCGTCAGTCTATTTTTGTCTCGTAAAAAAAAGCCAAAAAGCGCGTTGCCCAAATTTCGCCATCTGGTCGCGACGATTTATCTATATTTCTTCATTTTCGGTAATTCTTTTTACGATTACTTTTATCTCGTTTCCTCGTCTATTTTTTTTCGTAGATTTTTGTTTCTTCCTGGGGCATCGATCGCAGGACATCAATTGCGAGGCGGGACCGTTTCATCGTTACACCTGTCCAAAGTCATTCATTTTGCCACATTGACGCATGGAAACCGCGCTCAGATTTGCACTTCCGGAGATGCAAATGTAAATCGTGGCTTTCGCTGCTCGTCTCACTGATTTTTTCAAAAGAAGAGAAACCCATCGTTTATTCTCTCGTGGAACGTTCATTATGGCTGCTGATCATTAATCTCTGTCTCTCTCTCTCTCTCTCTTTCATTTTTTTTTCACTGAATACACGTAAAAATTTGATACTCCGAGAAAAAAAAGCGAAAACAGTAAACACATTGGAGCATTGAGGGAAAAAAAACACGAAAAAAGATCGAATCCCCTTAGCGAGTAGAGCGATTGTTCTCGATTACACTTGTAAAATGTGTACAACGTGAAATGAAGAGAAGAAAAGAAACTTGTCGACTTGGTAAACACGTGAATATATTATCGAGATTATCACGCTCACCCTTCCAACCCCTTCACCAACGCTAAATCACCCTCATAAGTGTACATTGAACTTTCGTTTTTTTTATATATAAATAAAAACACCTAAAAACAATTGAGCTCTTTTTTTTATCGTATCTTTTTTTCTCTCGACCCATTCGTTCAGCTTTGAAATTAGATCAGTGCTTTTCTTCTTAAATCCATCCCTCATTGAATGCGTCATCTCACTGGCCCAGCTCAATTTCTTTTCGACGCCCAAAGTTGACGTTCTTTTTGTTTTTAAGTTGTATTTTTATTTTATAGCTGCATCGAGTTTTTTTTTACACGTTTGATTTACTTTTTATTCTCGACTTGAATTGAGGCCTTAGGCCACAGTAACGGGTATAAAATCATGTGCGAATTTGACCACTTTTTTCGTATGAAAAAGTGATTCACTCATTAAATTAATTACACATATATTTAGTATGAATATCAAGCTGTTAAAAAATATATACATTTTTTTTCAATGCACAAAATGGCTGACTTCTAATATTTTCTTTTGTTATCTCTTTTTAGACGTGACATTTAGCATCCACAATTTTTGACCCAGAACAAAAAACAAAAATTCTCGTCAATCTACATTGGAATGCCTAGAGAAGTACGTACGGAATTTAAAAAATATCGTCTTATTCCAATGTTGTCAGTATTTGAACTTAAGAAATGAATTTTCAGTGAAAAATTTCGTTACAGCTGCTCATAAACTGCTCATAAAATGAAAAGTTTTCGATTAATCCGAAATTCCGTACGTACTTCTCTGCGAAATGCAATCAGGAACATAACTTTTAAATTTGAAGTAAATCGAGTGAAAATTGTTGAAGTTATTTGTCACGCCAATTGGAAAAAAGCTGTTTCGAGAAGTTTCGAGTAGTCGGCCATTTTGTACATCGAAAAAAAATATATATACTTTCTAACAGCTTGATATTCATACTAAATAGATGTGTAATTAATTTTACGAGTGAATCACTTTTTTCATACGAAAAAAAATTGTTAAATTCGCACACGATTTTGTACCCGTTACTGTGGCCTAAGGTCTAAGGCGAAGTAGAACATCTACCACGTGATATATGAGTGCGAGAGAGATAGTTGAAATTTTCGAACAGAGATTTCTCAGAGATGAATAATATTTAGGACAAAAGGAAATCATCAAGCTCTGCGTCAGGAAAGTCTCCAGACCCTGTGTTGCTGTGTTTTTTTCAAAAAAATTAACCATCTATGAGAAAATTCGGTTGGAAAATTTGTGAGGTTATGTTGACCTTGTACATGCCCTTCAAGTGACTCTGATGACTCTGCGGCGTAGTGGAATGGACCTATGAGATTGGGTGACGAACAAAAGTCTCGTTCGTTGTTTTTTTGCTTATCAACGTATACGAGATCGTCGTTGCGAGAAGTAACGAGTATTTCTGTCGTGCAAATTATAACGTTTCGAAGGTAAACCACGCTCGATGAGAATTAAGGGCATAATTGGTCAATTTAAAAAATGCAAAGAGGATCTATATATTCTATTAAGATTATGTACGAAAAACACGAATTTACTGTATACGTAATATGGTACTTGGACGAATTCACTCTCGGGAAGTGAGTGAAGGATGTAAGAGAGAAGGAGAGAGAGAGAGAGAGCGGGGAAGAAATGATGATCGAAGATGCTTGACCCGTACACAATCGAGCACGACGTAATTTTATTTTTCAATGTTTCTCCGAATGCCTTTGCGCACTTTATGACTTTGTCCTTTCCACTTTGGAAACTGGAAAATCTTTGTTTATACAGGCTGTTGGAATTCAGATGTGTTCGCTATAGGAAACTCGGTAAAATTGTCCACCCCTCAGTGCGCGGCTCAGCGGTCACCCATCCAAGTATCGGCCCAGGGCAACGCTGCTTGACATGGGAGATCGCCGAGAATCCATCGCGCATCCATAGTGGTGATCGATCGAAAAGTTGTTAAATAACGTTATCATTACGACGGTCATTAAGGGGGAGATACCTTTGGGCGAAGAAAATAAGTGATTTTCAGGTTTTATTTTTAGAAAAGATTTATTCACCGTTTTTTAGACGTGGGATATGTTTTATTACTACTTTCGGTTGTTACATGGTATTTTTTTTATCAAGGTTTAAAAATGACGGAGGTATGGCACGGTTTTCCAAACGGGCTGCGAAGGATGTTGTCAGACGGCGTGACACGTAGCGTCGGCGGGATTAATCTGAAAAAAAACTAACGATGATTTTTCTTTCATTAACAATCATACGCAGAATATGAACCAAGAAAAAGTGAGAAATGTTGAAAATCGATGAAATGGTACGCTTTGAAACGAAATTTCAGATTTTCGAGAAGAAAATAGCTACATTTCGGAATAATTTTTTTTTTATTTCCAAAAACATTTAACGTCATGTTTTTGGAAATAATTATACCAAATTTTATCAGAATCGTTCGTCGAGTTTTTTAGCTATACGTCGCGCCAGTTTTGAAAATGCAGTTTAGAAGACCGTGCCATAGCTTCGCCATTTTTAAAGATGAATAAACTTAAAAAATGGCATGTAACAGCCAAATGTAGTAATAAAACACCCTAAGTCTCAAAAATGGTGAATAAATCTTTCCTTTAAAAAAAAAACATGAAAGTCAGCAAATTTTTTCCTCGCCCAAAGGTATCTCCCCCCTTAAAGTTTGACTAGCAGTCCATCATGGGTTTACCTGCAATCTGCGACTCCTGCACCATATCTTGGACCCTTTTCTTCAATTTGAGTTTGCCTTGAGGCAGGATTATACATTTACGACGATCAAAAAATCGATTTCCTTTTTTTTAACAATAGATACATGTAGAATTTCCTTTTTTCAACGATAGATATATGTAGAATATTCTCCCAAAGTTTCAAAGCGAAATTCGAAAAAACTTAAACGTTAGAGCCCGTCAACGCTGTGTCTCGCGTAAACTTAAACGCGTTTTTCTCAAAACTGCATTTTCGAAATTGGCGTGCAGGATTACTCAAAAAGTATTAAGCCGATTGAGTTTAAACTTGGTGGAAATGCTGATAATATTGCTACCTTCCGCTTGACGAGAATTTTTTTTGAAAAATTAGAAAAAAAAACTACTTTTTTAATTGAAATTTTACAGAAATTTTGTGTGAAATGTTGATTTTTTTGCAAATGCGTGCCATTCTCTTAAATTTACCTTTTCTTCATTTTAATTACTGTCAAATAGAAACCATACATGTTCTTACTGAAAAAGTCTTTGAATTTTTTTTGCAAATTAAAAATTGGCATTACTTTAAAAATTGGGATGCAAGATTGAGTTGAAACTTTTTGGAAATATTGCTATCTTCTACCTGACGAGAATTGTTTTTGAAAAATTAGAAAAAAACTACTTTTACAATCCAAATTTTGTGTGAAATGTTGATTATTTTGGTAACAGCGTGCCATTCTCTTAAATTTGCCTTTTCTTCATTTTAATTACTGTCGAATAGAAACAATACACGATCTTACTAAAAAAATTAAAAAAAATTTTTCGCTAATTAAAGGCCACTGATGCCAGATGCCAGACGATACATTAGTTTTTCAAAAATAGTTTTGTATACTTAAATATACTATCAAAGTATACCTACTAGGGTGGTTCTTAATTTGGTGATGTTGTAAATTCTTTGGTATTGTTCCTCAAAAGTAATCAACGCATATAGAAAAAAAATTGGCCGCAAGCGGAAGTTTGTCCAATAATTCTAACCCACCCCACCGAGCTGTCGAATTTGTATATGAAAAAATGCATGCATTTAAAATTTTATTTAGAAAATTGTTTATTATTTCAAAACTATACATGATAAAAAAAATGTATATGACGTTTTTGTAGGAAATTTAATGCTCTACAAAAATGGTGCCTTGTAAAATGTTTGTCAATCTAATAATTATCAGAATTTACAACATCACCAAATTAACGACCACCCCAATATATATATTAGGGTGGTTCTTAATTTGGTGATGTTGCAAATTCTTTGGTGTTGTTCCTCAAAAGTAATCAACATATGTAGAAAAAAATTAGCCGCAAGCGGAAGTTTGACCATAATGATCGATTTTTGGGATAAATGTTGACAGCTTTTTTGCTAATTACGTAATAAATATTAGATCCGCGAAAATTTTACAAGTCACCTTTTTTGTAGAGCATTAAATTTCCTACAAAACCATCATATGGAATGTTTTTATCATGTATAGTTTTGAAATAATAAACGATTTTCTTAACAAAATTTTAAATGCATGCATTTTCTCATATAAAAAATCGACAGCTCGGTGGGGTGGGTTAGAATTATTGGACAAATTTCCGCTTGCAGCCAATTTTTTTTCTTTATGTGCTGATTACTTTTGAAGAACAATACCAAAGAATTTCCAACATCACCAAATTAAGAACTACCCTAATACCTACAGTTTGATAAATGTCGAATAATTATTTCTTAGTGTAAAAATATCTCAAAATTGCTTGATTTGTTCCCGCCTTAAACTACGAACTAGTGTTTTCTTATGTTTCACAGTAGCCTAGGTAACTATGCAGTTGGAGGACTTTGTCGAAAAACGACGGAAATTTCGTTTTTTTGCCATGAGCTACTTTCACCACTGAAAAACTCCCAAACAAACTCAATATAGGCGTCGAAATATTTAAAAATGCCCTATTTTAAATTAATGGAAAGTGCCAGCCTCCCCCGAGGGAATATACCTCAATATAATGAAATAAACAAGTTCACGGTCAAAAAAAAATGTTCCCGTCGTTTTTCGGAAAAGTCGTCAAACTGCATAATTACCGTAGCCGAACCTCTCAAGTGCAGATTGTGCGAAAGTCGTCGCTTTTTAAAAAATGTTAACATTCATTAAGTTTATTTTTTAACGGAATATAATATCATTAGAACAAACAAAATGTTATGAGTCATGTTGCAGGGTGTGATGTTTCGGGAAGCAAGGATCTAAGCAAAGCCCGATTTTGCATTTTTTACACTCATATCTGGTGTCCGGAGTCAAGGAAAAAGTATTTCTAAAGAATTAGAAAGAATTTCGGGCACCAAAATCATTGTTTCTCGCCTACTAGACGCGATTTAATGACGTTGAAGTTTGCATCGTTGCAATGCAACGAAATTTAATTTCATTTTAATTGTTCTATTTTTTCGGCCCATTTAGGCTATGAAAATCATTCAGACGTTTTCACGTATTCTTATTGGAGATTTATAGCCTCACTTGGCCTAAAAAGACTGGATGATTTGAAAAGAGTAAAGAAATAAAAAAGGAACAGAAAAATTGTTGCATCCCAATGTTGCAAACTTCAATGTCATATTTAGCGTATAACGTTTGCATTTTTTTTCATCCACAAGGTGACCGTCAGATTACGTTAATTTAGGGTTGATGTTCGATTTCGTTTTGATCGAAGATCATAAAATTTGACGAACATTCTTCACGGTGCGAACGTCAGGGAAATAAATTCGCTTTCATGTTTCGAATAACTGATAAAATTATTCAACAAATAACGCGCAACGAAGACAATAATTTAACGGCGACACAACAGGCGCGTCCTTTAAAAAGCAACGATTATTTGAATTTGCTGCGGACAATACTCGTTTTTTTTAGTATGACGAACGTTAACAATGGCGAAAAATTTACTAACGATTGTTTGGTAAATCATAAGTGTTAATTACTAATTATAATTAATTGATAATTATAATTACTACTTGGTGAAACAAAAAAAAGGTCTAATGATCATTCTTCGAAAGTCTTTGTTTCACCATTTTTCGGCCATTATATTCGTTTTTGGAAAGTTTTATTAGCTGATTAGTGTAAATAATATTAGTTTTTCGAAAGTTTGGTTAGTCATTTCTATTGAGCAATAATGGTAATTCTTCGAAAGTTTAATCAGCAATTTTTTGGCAGTAATATTCGTTTTTGAAAATGTTAATTAGTATTTTTTTGCTATAATAATCGTCTTTGCAAAATTTGTATTATAATTTTTTCGGTAATGTTTATTTTTTGAAATTTTTATTTGTAATTTTTTCAGCAATAATGTTTATTCTTCGAAAATTTGTTTGGAGTGATAATCTTTTTTCAAACGAACAATTGTTTGGCAAATTATAAGTGTTAATTACTAATTATAAATAATTAATAATCATTATTACTACTTGGTGAAATAAAAACGAAAAAGGTCTAATGACCATTCTTCGAAACTTTTTGTTTCGCCATTTTTCGGCCATTATATTCGTTTTTCGAAAGTTTTGTGCGCTGTTTAGTGTAAATAATATTAGTTTTTCGAAAGTTTGGTTAGTCATTTCTTTTTAGCAATAATGGCCATTCTTCGAAAGTTTAATTAGCAATTTTTTGGCAGTAATAGCCGTTTTTGAAAATGTTAATTAGTATTTTTTTTTGGCTATAATAATCGTCTTTGCAAAATTTTAATAAGCATTTTTTCGGTAATGTTCATTTTTTGAAAATTTTATCCGTAATTTTTTCAGCAATGTTTATTTTTCGAAAATTCCTTCGGCAGTTTTTTTGAGGAGTGATAATCCTCTTTCCTAAATTTAATTAGCAGTTTTTCGGCAATAATATTCATTTTCCCAAATTTTTCTTAGCAACGTTCCGTTGCTAATATTTATTCTTCGTGATGAAATGTTCCGATAATTTTTCGGCAATACCAATGATTTTTCCAGACTTTTCCTAGTCCTTTTCCGATCACATTCACTTTTCGAAAGTTTTATTAATAATTTTTTTTCAATAAACATTTATCGAAAGATTTTTTCGTCGAATTATAAAAAATTTCGTCAACGATATAGTTTTTTCGAAACCCAATATTCAAGCGAGCCTTGACTCACACAAATACCATTTTTATTTTTTTCAAAATGGCCATTGACTCGAGTATGCACGATCAAAATATCACTTATTTTTTACTCTCCGATTATTCAATCCCACCTCCAACTACACATAATCAGTAGTTGTCCTAGTCACTGGTTGCAAAAACTCATTGTGTCAAGCCCCGCGCCGTCGAATTCACCTTCCGCTTGTGACTGTACGGGCCGAGCATCTCCCGATACCCGAGAAGATCGGAAAGATAGCGGCTGACAGAAATATGACGATCGCCGCGTACACACGATCAAAGTATTAACAAACAATTCTCCAATACGAAAACTGTACTGATCATACAAATTTACCGATAACGCGGTGAATCAAACGTCCTATAGATCATAAGTGACAAAAATAAATAAAACCTTCACCTAATACAACTATAAACGCTGGAAATCAAACTTAGTACGGGGGCTATCGCGAGGAATCGCACGATTATCGGATTTTACCAATAGCGAGAGAAATCTTGGCTATATTCAACGTATATTCTGTAGATGAATTTTACAACAGTGATACACGCACGCGCGCGGGCGAACCCGTAACGGCCGGTTCAACGTACATTTAGCCTACACATTGACACGAGAGACAAAAAGACGCGCGAGCTCTTCCGAAAGATATTTGAAAACAAACGGATTAATAAGTATAATAATTAAACCATATGCTTTAGACGATAGAAACGAGATGTTTGTGACCGATAATTCTACGATAATAATACCAACAACAGGAACAACAATAATAACGATAGTGATAACCAGGAAAGCATATTGAGCCAATCCATTTGGAATAAACATACGATTGTACGATCATTTGTATTGTCTTGTTGATTTTATCGACTAAATCGCGCATCTATACGTACACACTCGCTGGCGAGTTTATCAGTAATAATAACGATGGTGACGATATTATATTAAAATAAACACGTATATACAAACATATACATACGAGAGCGTTGTAATTGGCGACGAACTACTGCAGTTTGTACAAAGATTTTTTTAGCGTCGCGAACATCGCACATTTTCTTTTTTCACGTATATATACGCATAATGTATAGGTACTGCAGTTTAATTTTCATGTTTTTGACCCGAATGACTCGTTTTTCTTCACTGTTCAATCGTGCCGAGTTTGTGCACTGGATAGCGTAGTGACGTAGGTCGCCGCGCGGCACACGTGACGCGCAGGTAGCGCTATCGTGCAGCGCCACACGCTCGCGGCGGGCCAACCGCGCAACAGCTGACGCGACTTCTTTTTTCGCCCGGCATGAGAGCACGCATAATCTTGGCGCCGCTCTATTTTTTTAACCACGGGTCAGTCACAATGTTGCAGCCCACGAGAAGAACGAAGACAAAGGATAGAAAAAGAAGAAATGGAATTTTCGTGGTCGTCGAGCGTGCTGAAATAGATGGAGCCGGGGTGTGAAGAGGATGAGCGACGTCAGCGGGACGCGTCACGCGAGAGGTTGGAGTAGTCCAGTTCAGTCACACGACGGTTTATGAATTTTTTTTTTCGACGAACCTCAAGAAAACGCATGTGACGTGTAGATTTATTCTGTAGATGCTAATTTTTCATGAAATATATCATTAAAGGGCACAATTATGCATTTTTATATTTTCATTACGTAAATAAGAAGTACTTTTGTGTTACTACCAACTCGAAAAAGTATAACATTGTCGATGATTATGAAAAAACTGCGTCAGCGAATGTTTTACACAACTCAGAATGAAATTTTGTCATTTATAATTATGAATGTTTATATTTATGTCACGAGATTATTTATTATTACCGTTAATTGAGGTTAAGTGTTGCCGAAATACGGCATCTTCCCGGACATTGAGGTTGGCAGCAATGCTCTTCATTCGCCAGCCAAGATTCCCAATCTTTCAAACCATGATGGTTCAACATTGAATATATGCTTTACGATGGACAAGATGGGTTTCTTTTTCTAAATGTTTACAAAGGTTTAATTTGCGCTAATCCGTTGTTAGAAATGATTTATGTTGGTGCCAAATAGCCAAAAAAATTACATCATCCGTAGCGTGAACGTTTTCCCTATCTAACCGCACGTAAAATTACATAGACTGAACTATTTCTTATCTCGTGTTTTTCGTGGTGAAAAAATTTCATAAAATTCGTAAAGAATCAGTATAGTCTAGACAATAACATATATTTTCTTTTAAATTTAATATTGGATTGTAGGTTACGCTCCAACCTCCCGACAGCACCCAAATGGTTCGTGTCAGGTTGTGTCCGATCTCGTGCTAACCTCAAGTTTTTTTCTTTCGAGACGCAAATTGTTTGAGATTATGCAATACGCGGGATACATTAGCGAATACCGCAGAGGTTTATTTTTATTTGGACCTCGCCGAATGTGTTACGTGGGTCGGAAAATACGAGATAGATGTATGTATTGAGAAGAATCGAATGATTTTTTTTACTCGAGCGTTTTATATACAGATGGCGCTCATGCAGCGCCGGAATCGAATGGGCCAAAAAACCGACAGAACTTCCGAATCTTTGCGAACAATTTGGCAATGTTACGAAATCTGCCGTTTTTACAGCGTATGTTGTGTAACAAACTTTATATCGGCGGAGAATTTGTCATTATCGTTTCCACTTAGTAACTGGTGTGAACGTTTAAAAAATGTCATCGGAGGAGCTTTCTCTTCTGGTGAAGAATTTTTTTTCGGAAGAGGAAGTTGGCATACAGGCGGATGAATTAATTTGCTGCGATGGGCGCGTATTTTTGCCGGCCAGCTTAAGGTAGTCCTATCGCTTCACACTAGCCACACCACTGATCATACCTGAGACTTGTACAATTTATATTTTCAACATTTGCAGAAAGAAGAATTTGTAATAACTGAATTTTCCATGTGTAAACGGTTTAATGAATGTTCACATTTAATTAGAAAAATGAAATAATAGTTATTCCAACGATTCACGCAGTATTTCTAGGTTTGATATTTGGCAATATTGGTTCTATCTCCGTCTCTTTTTACTCAACCAGGCGAGTTTAACCTCCATGCTTTTCAACGTCGATCTGTCAAAACAATGTCAGGTGCGGGAAATATAAAGCATTGTATTCGGGCCACGACTGGTAAAAAGCGTGGAAAATTTGTGTCGGCGGAATGTGTCGGTTAAAAATGAAATATGTGTGGAAATTCGAATGAGTGAGATGAGGTTAGGACTACAGTCAGCTGTTGCCTTGCTGTCACGTCTCTTTATCGTAGCAAGTGGTAATAAATCCAATACCGGAAGTTCAAATTAAACTCGATATTACATAAAAATTAGGTCAATAAGCGTAATTTTTTCTGAGAGCACTGGATTACTACAAGTGTTAAGTATGTAAATCTGATGATTTTTAAGAATCTGACGGATTTCCACTATTATATACACTTTTGTAGCGACCGGAAATTGGGTTTTTGTATGTCGTCTCGGAATACCTTCACAAAAATACGCAATTTTAATATTTCTTTTCTCTGTAATTAGATCGATAAACGACCCTGAAATTTTACAGAGACGATTATTAATATATTTAGTGAAGCTAAAAAATTATGAAAATCCTATGGATTGAAGCCTGGCTTCAATCCATAGGATTTTAACTACCTTAATAATATCGAGGGACAAAAGGCAGAAAATCGAAATCCTGGGTGTGCAATCGGTGGTCGATTGGAGCGCTTCGCTGACGCGCCGCCAGGTGGCTTTCGGCGCGGCCTGTTTCGCTAGTGCGATGATGGAGCGAATCTCAAGGAAACTTCGAAGTTGTACATTTATTATGGTGTTCAAGTTTGCACCGTTGGAATGCAACGAAAATTCTTTGTTTGTATTACTATCTAAACCCTTCTTGTCCAAGTGTAGGTTATCAAATCCTAATAAGGATATTAAAAAAATGATTCAGTGATTTTTGTAGCGTAAATGAGTCGAAAAAATTACGCGATACGAAAAAAAAAACTTGTTCCACCCCAACGATCCAAACTTCAATACCATTATTTATTCGACGTATCTCCGTCTGAAAAAAAAACAGTATCTTTGACGCGCCTGCATTGGGGGCCTGAAAAACATGTGGGTTTTCAATACTTTTTTCTGATGAGACTATCACGACGATGAGGTCGGGATTTTGCACGCAATTAATACATAGTCTTGACGAATTTGGTTTTATTCATTGAAAAATATTGATAAATAGTGGAGTTATTATTATTTAAACGAAGTCCCGCTGTTGCTGCGGGGCCAGTGTAGGTGGTTCTGGCAACTAGGATCACTTGAATGGAAAAACTAAAAATGTAATTTTAGTATAATAATAAATCTTTCGTACGACCGGATACATTCTTGAAATTTTGAAAATCACGAAAAAGGCAGGCTGTAGTAAAAAATTTCGATTTTCAACAAAAAAACGACTTTCATCATTTGTGATCAACAAATGGATAAACATAGTTAAAAAATCTCATAGTTATACGATACTAAATGTTATGATCTATGCTCTGTCCGAGTTTGAAGTGAATCGGACGAATAGATTTTGAGATACGACTAACACGGTTTCGTAAAACAGTTTCGAAAAAAGTGGGATTGAAGTTTGCATTCTTGGAATGCAATGAAAAATTATATTCCCGAGTTCCTTCAATTTTTTCGGCAGGTTTTGCCCACAAAAGTCCCTCGACCATTTTTTAAGATATTAGGGGTACAAGTAGGTTTCAAAGGAGTTTTTTGTTGTTGTTAAAATTGGGGCTTTATTGTGCAAAAAACGTAACAGTCGCTCCCAATAGTTCTGCAAGGTTCGCCTTGCGTTTGACACGAGGCTTCGTTCAATAATGTCTCCAATTCTGCATCTTCAACCGTTTGCGGCCTTCCTTCACGTTTCTTATTCTCCGTGTCAAAATCGTCACTTTTGAACCGTTTAAAGCAGTACTCACAAGTTGAGATTGAATAAAGAGCATGATCCCCATAAGCGTCACACAGCAATCGATGACCTTCAACTGCTTTTTTTCAAATGGAAGCAGAAAAGCAAAGCAAATTGCGTTTCGTTGATCCAAAAGTCGACATATTTGGAGCTCAAAATAAACTATGTTGTTTACACTTCGACAAAATGAGACGTACGGAAAACTGAAGCCTAATGATGTCGCTTTAACATGAAGGCGGTTAGGTTATCGTCCGAGACCTTTTAATATTATAGTAACGCCCTCTCTTGTGAATCCTTTAAAGTTGTTATGGGGCTCCTCAACATGTTACCACCGAGTTGAAGTTTTTTCTGGACCTTTATAACTTCTTTGCTGATCATCCTGTGCAGTTTGAATACGATCTACGGTAGCGTTTTTTAGGAAAAAAAATCGGCAACCCGACGTATTTCGTGGGCTAATTACATTACGCTTATGGAAAACTCCCCATCATTTTTCAGTACATTATTAATATCTGCTAAGTGAATGTTACGACAGAGCTGAAAAAATAGGTACGGTTCCACTAATTATCGGACTAATCCTTGGTACCGTGAAAACGAGGATTCACAGTACCGTTATAAAATTATTAATGTTTTTGATAGGGCATTTGTGCGAAAATCAAGCACACAAAATATTAGACTGTGCAATCATAGCATCGTCGTAGACGGCACAAATGCTACCTTTCTTATCGGTATTCGGTAATTATGCCCGCGAACCTCAAACTACTCGGTCAGGATAATTAACAACGAATATTATTGGTACTTATTCTCTTAATTAGTAATAATTACTTGATATTAATTTGATAACTATGTTCATAAATTATACATTTCTAGACATTTCTAGGCAAAGACAAAATAACGTCGATTTTTTTCACACATACATTTCTTTCTTAGAATATCGGAAAATTATTAAAGTTTTTGATTTCTTCGAGATTACAGACAGCTTTAGTCCGCAATTTTCTTTCCAGCGGATCTTTTAAAACTCAGACCGATATTCATTTTTGACAGCTCCTTGGGCCGATATTGAGGTTACGAACGGGGCGCGTATGTCTCTAACTTCGCGACACTTCTGCCAACCTGGGCATTATGATATACCACGATTTACGACGTTGCCAATTAGTTTCGCGTTAATTGAGCGAGGAAAAGTTATAGAAAATAATTATACAAAGTAATGAAAACACTTAATGTAATTACCGAATGTTCAAAAATGCAAATTTTTACAAATAGATGTATTTCCTTATTTTTATTATTGTTACAATAAATATAAGGGCACTCTTAATTCTTCACTTTTATTATTCTTTTATTTATTTTTTAAAACTTCTGTTGCATTCGAACGATGCAAACTTCAACACGATCAGCGCAGTGAGCGACCTGTCCCTCCACAAAAATCTTCACGACTCGATCAATTTTCGGAATTCTCACAAAATCTTTGCTGCAAATTGAAGTTCATACCCAAGGCTACGAAACAATGCAATAAAAGTCTCATTTTCAAAATGTTCCGATCACGCTAACCCCTTAACACTCCTCGGCGAATGGCTCGACCCCAATGATGATATTGCTTGATCAACGGACGGTCAAGAAAAGTCGCTTTCCCGCGCGGCGTGGAAAATTCCACGCGGCGTGTTCCGAGCAGTGAAATAAAGCAGCCTTTGCGTGCTAAAAGTGTGCGCGGTATAAAGCGCAAATTTGCTCCGAACGATGACATACGCGTTTACAGAAGTGTGCCTCGGGAATGTGGTGGGATTCTCGTAACTGCTGGAAATCGCCGCTAGTGCGTCAAAGACGGGCGCGGAAAGAGTATGTTTGCTTGGCCAATTGATCGCGTGACGTTTGCTCCCCGTTCGTGTTTATCGTGGACACCCGATCTAGCGTTAGCGTCGATTTTCGATGCGTGTGTGTACCGCGGTGCATCGTTTATGACAATGAGTGTATTCGCGCGATCCGCGGAGGAGCCCTCGAGTCCCAACGGGACGGTGTTTGGCTATGGAACTTTGAATTTAGAAAGCGCGATGGTCGTTACATGCTTAAAGGGTTAGGCCTCTCTAAAGGCCGCAAAAATAGGCTTTTCGGGAATTTTTTTCTCAGAAAGACTACAAAATAAATCGAGACTGCAAAAAAGGGTGTTTATCATACACATCAGTGACTGTGTACAATAATTTTTTTGAAGCGATTAACTTCAAAATGGCGTCTGTGCAGCGTTTATCTCAAAACTGCATTTTTTAAGTTGGCCGGAAATATAACTCGGACAATTTTCAACCGATTCACTTGAAATGTTGAATATATCTTGAAAAATACATTATCTATGGAAGTACGTAGGTTTTTTTTTATATTGCATAGTGAAATTGTTATTAACAATTATCTGACGATTTTTTAGGCAAATTTTTCACTTTCCAAAAATTTGCCTAAAAAATCGTTAATAACAAATGAACTATGCAATATTAAAAAAAATCCTACGTACTTCCTGTTTGTTTGTTTTTTTTTCAAGATATATTCAACATTTCAAGTGAATCGGATGAAAATTGTCTGAGTTATGTTTCCGGCCAACTTAAAAAATGCAGTTTTGAGATAAATGCTGCAGAGCCGCCATTTTGAAATGAATCGCATCAAAAAAATTATGTCACTATGTATGATAAACACCCTTTTTTGTGATCACGATTTATTTGGTAGTTTTTCGAAGAAACCAAATCCCCAAAAAGCCTATTTTTCGGCCTCTAGAGTGGCCTAAGGCCTTAAGGGGGTTGGAGGCTTATCCAGAATTCTAGATTAAATTTTAAAAAAATATATGGTACTGTCCAGACCAGGGGTCTCGACAAAAAAGGCTCGGTCAAAATTGACCGAGTTGCGACGATTTTTGTGGAGGTTCCCTTTTTCTTGCGTTTCTTTTCGAAACTGTTCTATAAAACTCTTCTAAGGATAATTCTTAGATATGTTTATCGATAAACCTTTTTTCCTACAGGCTGCCATTTTTCCTAATTATCGAATTTTCAAAAGAAGTATTCGGTCATACGAAAATTTTATTATTATACTAAAAGTACATTTTTTCATTTTTCCTTTCAGTTTATTCTCGTTGCCAGAGCCACCTACACCGATTGGCCATGCAGCAACGACGAAACTTTAAAAAAGTAATAATACATTTATTGTTCAGCAATATTTTTCAATAAAGACTGAAGCTTGGTAAGAATGTGTATTAGTTGTATGTAAAATCGCGATATCGTAATCCCAATACTCTCATTAAGAAAAAAAGAAAGTTTTCCCCTCGAGCTGCGCTGATAGCGCTTCAAACATTCTGTGAGGTTATGTTTACCTTGTTGCTTCTTGAGCTTCTTGAGTAAACGTGAACGAAAGTCAAGGCGTTTTGAGGGGGCCCATCTTCCTTGTTGTGCAATTGCGATACGCCTGCGCGCACCCCGAGCTTCCCGCGATCGCAGCGATCTTCGCGGCCTCCAAAGACACTACCTCGTTTTCCACGGGCTTGAGCCCCGCGACTGAAAAAATAACTACCGCACCTTTCAGTCCAGTATGGCTAACCCAGATTTTCGTGGAAACGAGAATGCCAGACTCAAACTACTATCCTCAACTCCGACAAATTCATCAATCATCACTCGAAGAACCCCGATTTTGGAAACATAATGCCATAATAAACGGATTACACCTTGATGGATTTTTTTAAACATCGGTTTTTGGTTTACGACAAATTCTCAAAAAATAAAATTTCAAAATTATTCTCAGAAAATTTCAAGTCGTTTCGTTAAAAAATGAGGAGGTATGGGCGTTTATAGGTAGGTTCCGCGAACCGGCGGACTTTGAATGCGTTTTTCTCAGAATTACTTTTTTAAATCCCTGACCGCGATATCTCAAAGACCACCGCACTCAACTTCAAATTTTACGAGCTTCTCGCACATATGATAAAGCAGCGCTTTAACGAAGGAATTTTGTTTCGATGCATAGTTTTTTTTATGAACACAAATAGAGCGTTTTTTTTAACGAAAATTGATACTTCACTTTGAACTGCGGCCATTTCTTCAAAAATTAATGTTTCGTTAAATCCTTCGTCCAAGCCCTCGATAATTTCATGCAAAAACTAGGGTAAGGTGCCCAATTATGGCCCTTCAAGCCGAATTATTGGCACTTTAAGGACCACTGTGTAGGTGGGAGAGAAGAGTCAATAATTGGTGGGGTGCCAAAATAAAGTCACTTTACCCTAAATGCGTTTGTTTATTTATTTCGGAAGGACGTTTTTCAGACAACGGTCTGCACAAACCACTGTATCTACCACATTTATAAATATTTTTCAACACCAAAATTGCAAAAATTACTCAGAACCATACTCTTCTCCCTAAAACAGGCAAATTGGAAACACGTCCACGTAGTATCCCAGCAAAAATTCACGAAAATTCCTTTTTACACAACATATCTTACACACACATATTTTTACACAAACAAATTACAGTGTTCTTCAGATGATTCTTTTTCAAATGCCTGATTTTCGTACAAATGTATCAACACGATTTTCTACAAAAAATCCCAAAAATGAGCTGTTTTCGACTCTTACAACAAGGCATAACCCATTAACGGGGTCCTCTAGTTTCTCGGGTCGAAAAAATCGATTTTTTTTCTTCATAAATCACATCTACAACATGTGTAGAAAATGTGTAGGAAGGTCTATTGTATGGTCCAGGCATAGCAGATTGACGGTGAGATAAAAATTTTAGTATAAATCATATGCGCGAACATTCAAACCCGTTTGTCTCGAAACACCATTTTTCGAAACGGTGACCACGATATTTTAGAAACTACTGCACCGATCTTGTTCAAATTTATACAGCATCTTTAATATGTTATAAGCCAGCGCTTGAAATATGATTATCATGATTGCTTCGATAGTTTTTTTTGTACGAGCGAAAACCTTAAGAAAAAATGAGTAAAAAATAGAATGTAATTTTCAAAAGTGTATAAAAAAGTGAATTTTTGTAATGTAGAATTCACTCTAGTTCAATCGCTAGTCTTAAATATGAAGATTAAAATGCCGTTTGGTTTTTTGATTTCAGATAAGCAGAACAGTCGCAATCTTGGTCACCGTCAAGCACCTCTTTTACTTGATGTCTTCCTGTCGGCCACTATAACCTTTATTCTATTATATATTTTGACTTCAAAAAATTTGTAAAGCTTATTTAAATGGTAATAAAGATTATGCAAAAATAATGAGATTGATTATTTCGATGCTTTGCCCGTAAAAAATTATTGAAAAAGCCGTAAAAAAACAGCCGAGAAACTAGAGGACCCCGTTAAGGGATAACACCACAGTAGAATTAAAAAAAAAATGATTTTTATAAATTGGCTTAAGAGATGCTTTGAACCATCTAGAATAAGAGGAAAAAAGTTTCGCACCTGAAAAAAAAGGCGCGCAGATCCGTGTGGGTCTGCGGTGGCAGTGCGACACCCCATGTGCGACACACACTTTTTCGTAACGGCACGCAGCATAACGCCGACAATTTTCATTTTATGCACTCCAAATTTTCAGCACATCTTTAAAATGACATTCCGAAGAGAAATTCGTACGGGATTTTCTAGAGTTAATTATAACAATATTCATTAACAAATGATTGTCCTTTTTTTCTGTCGAAAATTGAGTTTTTACCTTAAGGGGTGAGGCCACAGTAACGGGTATAAAATCATGTGCAAATTTAACAATTTTTTTCGTATGAAAAAGTGATTCACTCATAAAATTAATCACACATCTATTTAGTATGAATATCAAGCTGTTAGAAAAAATATATATTTTTTTCGATGTACAAAATGGCCTACTACTAATATTTTCTATTGTTATCTTTTTTTAAGCGCTCCACGGCGTGACATTTAGCATCCACAATTTTTTACCTAGAACAAAGAGCACAAATTCTCGTCAATCTACATTAGAATACCTAGAAAAGTACGTACGGAATTTAAAAAAATATTGTTTTATTCAAGAGTTGTAGGTATTTGAATTGAGTTGTACGTATTTGAATGAATTTTCAGTGAAAAATTTCGTATAAAACTGCTCATAAAATGAAAAGTTCTCGATTAATCAGAAATTCCGTACGTACCTCTCTGCGAAATGCAATTAGGAACATAACTTTTAAATTTGAAGTAAATCGAGTGAAAATTGTTGAAGTTATTTGTCACGCCAATTGGAAAAAAGCCGTTTCGAGAAAAACGCGTTTAAAGTTTTAGGTACTCTAGGTCTTCTTATGATGATAAAGCACCGTTTTAGCGAGAAAAAAAAATCGATTTTTTTTCAATTCTACTGTGGCGTTACCCCTTAAATGTTTGCCAATTACATAAAAATTAAAATTTTCAGAATCCCCTACGTGTTTCTCTAGCTATACTCATGTAAATTAAGGGGAGATATACACCTAATTTTTGGCCCAAAAATCACTATTTATGTTCAAACGTCCGCCATTTTGTCATAAATCGATATTTTCAAAATCGGCTATGACAATTACTAGATTATAGTATCTAATTTAATAATCTTTTTGGTTTTTGTTTCCAGATGATTTTTGAAGAAACGCCAGTGGGTACCGTATACGCAGATTTTTTTACGACGCTCCAAGGATCATACAATATCCTTGTATATTTTTGATATTTTTAAATAAAGAAATTTAAACATATTTTTGAACGTATATACTTTTAGATAATTAAAACCCCAATCCGAAATTTCAAATATTTTTCCTTGAAAACGGACAAAAACGACCTTTCAATAGAAACCCGGTAATAGAAATCTTTATATTGTTTTCCACATTCAAATTTGCGTCAATTACACCGCGTGCCGCAGAGCGTCTCAGATTCAACATGCCTTGCGAATGGCTCCAGCGTCACCATTTTGTATAATTTTTATTGTAATTGTTTTTCGTTCACCTGAAGATTTAACTAATACCATCCTTGAATACTATTATCCTCTTCTCCTTCCACAAAAAAACGCTCGATTTTAGACGTTTACAGTGGCGTTACCCCTTAAAGAAACTCAGAACCTCCGGAAGCGGTGGGAAGTAATCCACGTTGCTCGGCTCCACTTCCGGCTGAATCGGAAGAATCGGTATTCCGTTATACCCGACGATGCGACAGACGCAAATCGAGCCCGCGTACAGTCGGGTACACTTGGCGTGAAAGACGCACGCGAAAACTCCTCCACACAAACACACACGCACACACGAGTAAACTCGCCCCTTGATCTTTCGAGGAACGGGAGGCTCGTCCGCCACACGAGGCGCGCATCGGACTTGTGTTAAAATTAAATCTAGCGAGGCGCGGACGAATACGTCGGAGGCGCCGCGTGTGTGCTCTCGACGTCGTCGCCGTCGTCTACGTCGACGACGAGACTCTTGTGCCGTCGGCAACGTCGGGAGAGCCGCGTCCTCTGGCTCAGTCTCAAGAGCATATTCCGTCAGTCCGGTGTGCGCTCTCCTCCGAACGCTCTCATTTCTTTTCTTCTCTGCCCCTGTACATTTTACCCCGTTCTCTACTTTTTTGTCATTTTTGTTTCTTTGCGGGCCTTCATCGCACACGAACGTTCGTTATTTCTCGCGATTCTAGGCTCGAACTTTCGCCTCGTTCGCTTTGTCCCGCGACCTCTGGACACGCGCGCGTACGCGTGTATATATAGATATACACGCTTGAGGAACAACAGTGCGCGTGATATTTTTGGACTTTTTTTGTACGGGATTTAGAAATCCGGAACCCACTGCTGCGTATAGATATATTTATATATTTATATATATATCTATATACTTGGGAATAGGAAAACGTTAAGAGAACGAGCCTCCTTCAGAAGTCTCAACATCTCGCGACTCATCGCTACGTCGTCATAACGCGGCTCACGGTGCAACGTGAGACGTTTACTACGCGACACGAGGTAAACTTTGCATCGCAGTCTCACGCTACTTCGCTATTTCTACATTTGTACCTTTTTTTATTGTTGAGATCTTCGTCCTCGCCTACGATAGCTGGGAAAACGAACCACGTTCGCTCGGAAATGTTCCGTGTGTGCCCCTCATACGCGGTAGTAAAAAGTTACCCTGGCGGGGAGTGTTTGCATCTCTGCCTTGGAAGCATTGAAGACTATCGAGTATAAAAAGTATCAAAGCTAACGGAGATTCAAAGCTGATGATGACGAAACATCGCGAGTTTTTAAGCACTTTTTTTAATTGCTCTTTTTAGCGAGCAAATAAACTTGCTTGAATTGTTGGCATTGATTTTTATTAAAAACAATATAAAAATGAATGAACTTCAATAAAGTTTATTCATTGTTATATTGTGCTGAATTTTAATAATTAATTACTAAGATAAAGCACAATGAGAACATTAGTTCCAATGATTCAGGGACAAATGATCTTTTTATGCAGAAATAAATGTATAAAAAAAGAGGTCGAATATGTGCGACAGCGTATCGTTGTTATCTTCTTTGAATCTCCGTTAGCGGGGATGTTTTTTATTAAGTAAAATATTTCGATTAATTATAGTATATTATATTATAATATATTATAGTATCTTAATATAGTATATTAATACTATAATACTATTTAGTACAATTATAGTATATTAATTAGTATATATGAATCATTAAGTGTATATTGTAATATATATTTAACAATTGATTCATGCAAACGTACGGCCGACAGTGATAAGAATGTCAGAAAGTCCTAGGGCCCAAAAAACAGGTCGTTTGTCAATATTTTTTCAATTAATACATAGTTCCGTTAAGTTTCAGTTTTTTTTTAATCGAAAAACCTTGATAAACGATGAAGCTATTATTATTTGAACGAAGCACCGCCGTTACTGCATGGCCGGTCGGTGTAGGTGGTTCTAGCAACTAAAGCAGGGGATCCCAAACTTTTATCGAAATTAGGGTCAAAAAACGCGCCCATCCTTTACATTGTGACGCCCCCCCCCCCCACTTTTAAAATCAATTCACTAGTAATAAGAAACAAAAAATAATGAAAAATATACTTTCAGTATGATAATAAAACTTTCGTATGGGCGGATACGTTTTTTAATGAAAAAATTACGAAAATGGCAGGCTCTAAAATAAAAAGTTCGATTCTCGACCAAAAAACACGTCGATTTTCAATATTTTTTTCTGATGAGAGTATCGATGTGACGAGATCGAAATTTTACACGCAATCAATACATAGTCTCGTCAGGTTTGAGTTTTCAAAAAATTGGAAAGTATTGATCAACGATAAAGTTATTATTATTTAAACAAAGCTCCGCCGTTGCTGCATGGCTAATCGTTGTAGGTGGTTTTAGCAACTAGAGTGACACAAAATAAAAAATTTTAAAATACACTTTTAATATAATAATAAAACTTTCGTATGGGTGGATACTTTTTTAAATTTCAATATTACGAATATGGCAAGCTGTAGAATGAAAAATTCGATTTTCTACCAAAAAAACAACTTTAATCATTTGCTTTGACAAATGGGCGACGATTTAAAAAAATTATCCGGTCATACGATACAAAATTCGATTTTCTACAAACAAAACAACTTTAATAATGTATTTTCACAAATGGGTAACGATTTTAAAAAGTCATGCGGTCATGCGATAGAAAATGTTATAGGCTATGCTCTGTCCGAATTTGCAGTGAATCCAACGAATAGATTTCTCGATACGACCGGCACCGTTTCGCAAAACGTAGTTTCGATTAGAAACGCAAAAGAAACAGTGTAAATCGCCTCAGGGCAGTCCACCGTAGCCCATTGAGCGATGGCACTTCACAAAAATCATCGCACACCGTCAATTTTTGTCATTTTCACGAAATCTTCCTTGCAAATCAAAGTTGAGACCCCGAGCTATAAAGCTACGCGAAAAAATTGTAATATAAAAACTTCAAGCTTATGCAAAACTCTCAATCGCTACAACGGTAAGATCGAATAATTGCATAAATAGCACAAACGTGTTTGTGGAATTGCAGATCGCGCGACGTAGGTCGTACAAATACTCCGCAGCGGCGTCAGAACACGTGTTCGTTTTTTTTTCTTCTCTCTTTTGACACAAACTCGCAGCGCGCTTCGCCCTCATCGATGATTATGTTCGTGGGACTGCGCGAGAGGCACTTTTAGGTGGTGTCGGGTTGAGCTTTCCCGTGCCAATTTTAACGGCAAAACAAAATTTTGTGGCGATGCTCTATATTCACGCACGCCCCAAGCTCGTTCGCGACTCTACTACATTATTTATAAGCACATACGTGTGTGTGTGATCTTGCGCCTGAGATCTCTCGCCTGTGTACACGACCTCAAGAGTGCATCAATGAACACCCGTTTTTAACGCATGTGCACGTTTAAATATGCGCTAAACGCGGACAGTAAACCCGCGGACTAGGATTGCGCTCCTCGTGGCTCAGAAATTGTCAAATTTTCTCTCGTACATACATATATATATGTACGAGAGAAACTTTGTCAATAATCAATAATTTATTATTATTATTAATAATAATAATCATGATCAATAATAATAATTAATAATAATAATCATTAATAATAATAACGAATACGAATAATTATAATTGTTACTGTTGATATAATAATTATTATTGTTGTCGTTATTATAACAACAATATGTATACAAAATATATGTATATTAAGGCCTGAAGCCACAGTAACGGGCATAAAATCATGTGCGAATTTAACAATTTTTTTCCATATGAAAAAGTGATTCACTCATAAAGTTAATTACCCATCTATTTAGTATGAATATCCAGCTGTTAGAAAATATATATATATTTTTTTTCGATTCACAAAATGGCCGACTACTAATATTTTCTTCTTTTATCTTTTTTCAGGCGCTCCGCGTCGTGACATTTAGCATCTACAATTTTTTACCTAGAACAAAAAACAAAAATTGTCGTCAATCTACATTAGAATACCTAGAGAAGTACGTACGGAATTTAAAAAATATTGTTTTATTCAAAAGCTGTAGGTATCTGAACTTAAGAAATGAATTTTTAGTGAAAAATTTCGTTATAACTGCTCATAAAATGCTTATAAAATGAAAAGTTTTCGATTAATCGGAAATTCTGTACGTACTTCTCTGCGAAATGCAATTAGGAACATAACTTGTGAATTTGAAGTAAATCGAGTGAAAATTGTTGAAGTCATTTGTCACGCCAATTGGAAAAAGCTGTTTCGAGAAGTATCAAGTCGTCGGCCATTTTGTACATCGAAAAAAAGAAAACATATTTTCTAACAGCTTGATATTCATACTAAATAGATGTGTAATTAACTTTATGAGTGAATCACTTTTTCATACGAAAAAAATTGTCAAATTCGCACATGGTTTCATACCCGTTACTGTGGCCTAAGGCGTTAATAATAATAATAAAGGAATTTAAAAGATTGAATATATTGGTAGTAGCGAACACATGGTCCACGTTCGAGGGAAGGGGTCACGATATATATATATATATATATATATATATATATATATATATATATATATATATATATATATATATATATATATATATATATATATATATATATATATATATATATATATATATATATAATTTATGTACTATTATTATTATTAATATTAGTAATTATTATTAGTCACCATCAATTATTGATTATTATTACGTAGTATTGTTGCGTAATTAGTAATTATTATTAATTAATAACTATCGAATGTATCATTATTAATTGTCATTGTTATTATTATCAGAATGCAAAATCTGTTTCTTTGCCGTTTCAGATTGCAGATGTCTAATAAGAATTGCAAAAACGTTTGAGTAATTTTTTCAACCTAAATTGACAAAAACAAATTCGCTACCTACAACAACAAAAAATGGTATCGAAGTTTGCATAGTTGAAATGCAACGGTAAAATATTTTTTCGGTTGGCCGTATTTTTTTTAATACTTAGGCTATACGCAAATTACTGAAACATTTTAAAGGATTCTTGTCAAGAATCTATGATCAAAAGCTGCAAAAAAGATTTTAGATAATAATAAAAAGAAAGAAATAAAATAAGTTGAGAAGCATTTTAGTTGCAACCCAACGATGTAAACTTCAACACCATAGAAAATATCGTTTTTTATCGTACGCCAAAGATCCAAGGATGCAAATATCGACGAAGAAAACAAATACGTAGTACAAATGGCTCTACCGGTGGAGCTTGTTGGCGAAGCGAGCCATACCAACGGTCGGTAACAAAGACATTAATTTTTTCGTCAGTCCTCCGAGGTGCGTAATAGTTGGGTGGAAAATTCTTATGTAAATTCTCCGATAGTGTCGAGAAGCGTGCAATTATTCCTTCTTTCATTCCGCTGTTCCAAGTTGCCGCTTGGAAATAAAATACGATTTGGCGGTGCGATTGTTTGAGGAGTTTCGTGGAGAATAGCGACGATTCAAATTCGGTTGTAGGTATAGTACTGTAGGAAGTATCGGTCGGTAATGAGGCGTTTTGTCGATGAGTCACAAACTCGAGAAGAAACAAAAAGTAAAGATGCATTATGCGGTACGTAGGTATAATTGTGTCTGTTAATTCATCTGTACGTGCTGGCCGTCAAGGACAATCGCCGAGCACGTGCTCGTCGTCGTCTCTAGAGACGCCCAACTTCGCATCGCCGCGAACCCTTGAACTGTAGTAGGACGCGAATGGAACAGCACGGAAAATACGGCCGTGCGTAGCTACGATTGCTCGATGCGTGGAAAACCATCGGGTCGCGGAGGAACGGAGCGTAGTATCCCGGGAGACATGCGAAAGCAAAATCGGGCGATCGGAGATCGGCAAAGAGCCATTTTTTGGTGATTGGTTAAATAAATGGCGCTTAATAAAAATAAGTCATCAATTATCATACCCAACGATAAACTGGAATGAAACATTTCGCGCAAGTTTTGTAGATTTAGAGATTTTCATTAGAACGTTGAATAAGTTCGGGCTGTTTTCCAACAGATGGCGTTACCAGAACGGCGTGCGTGTAGTTAAAATGGTAACGCATGTATAGAGATGTACTCATGGAGACTAGATACAGGAGCCTAAACTCCAAAGGGGTAACGATAAAAAAAGCGTGCCCAAAAATGAAGGCGACAGGAATGGCGCTGCGATCGCGCGAAGGACTGCGGTGCTAGCTTCACTCGACACAGACCGAACGCGAGTTTGACACGTTACTAGAGCGAACGAAAAGACTGCGAAAAGTATGCGGAATAGAGAGCGGTCAATAACTCGATGGTTATTATATTTTTAATGAATAAGTATTGTTAACTTTTAAAAGTTTAATCTTCAATTATTATAATTGCCAATATTTCTTCACATGTTCCTACAAGTTTTTAAAGTTCTTTACCTTTCGCGGTTACCCCACCATGTTTGATATCTCATTAACTAATATGCTATAGCATAGAGTACGGAGCCTTCTCACTACTTTGCTATAGCATAGTAGTGAGATGCTATAGCACAGTAGTGAGTTGGACGAGCTCAGCAATATACAGAGTGTAACGCGATGAGCGGAGCAAACGACGCATAAAGATGGGGGACCTCAATATCTATCGATTGAACCTCCATACATGTTATGCGATTTTCAGTGGCTTAAAAGTTATTTTGGTTTTTGTGATTTTTTTGTAAGATACGAATTTTATACGACAGTTCGCAAATAAAATAAAATAATTAAGTCTACTCCCGTGATTTTTTTCTTTACGTAGTATAATAGTGGGCCTAACGTACTAAACTACGTTAATACTACTTTCGCACATGAGCCGCAAAGTTTTCAAATAAAAAATTAAGCCCGTAAATATTTTTGCAAATCTAATTTTTTTACCAACTTTCAAAGGCTCTAGGATAGAAAAATTACATAGGGTTGTTTTCTACAACTTACATATTTGAAACTCAATTGAAAACTACACACACGCACACACACACAAACATTGTCATGTAAAAGTATTATTACATTATTATTAGAGGATTACAAAGAGGCTTACCTTTTTTTGCTCTAGAAATAGATTTTAGTCTACGTAAAAATTACGAAAACAAAATTCAATGTCACGTCAAATTCGCGCTCGGTCTGGTGTCGCGTGAAGCTAGCACCGCAACCCTTCGCGCGATCGTAGCGCCATCCCTGTTGCCTTCAATTTCGGGCATCACTTAAAATGCCGAGTTTAGGTCCCTGTATCTAGTCTCAATGGAAGTCCTATAAGCAAGCTTGAGATTCAGCGTAGGTCATTTCGCCGAGGTGTAAAAAACTCTTTTTTCGTAGTGTTAAACATGTCAAGTTTCGTGCCAAAAAAGAGTATTCGCGGGGAATTTTACTGCACTACTTTGTTGAAAGAAGTGGGCAGCTGAAGCACACGGAATTCTTGTTGAGACTTACGGCGACCATGCTCTGTCGGAAACAACATGCAGAGATTGACTTAGGCTATGGGTGGCTAACCTTTTCAGCATGGGGGCCAAATTGCAGAAATAATATTTCCCCTACTCCCATAATAATGTTACATGATACGAACGCCTCTCGACGTAACGTTCTTTTGGTGATATGTACAATAAAAGTTAATATTTATGTAAACCCCCACGGTTTAGACGCTTAAAAAATAATGATTTTGATGTGTCGAATTGGAGGCATAACTTCATGTAGACTCATGTCAGACGCTAGCTGAGCTTGCAGAATCATTAGGAGTTGATCACACAACAGTTTCGAAACGTTTGAAAGCACTAGGAATGATTTTTTTGAAGGTGGTAAGGTGGTAAAATATAATGTATTTGGGTATAACAATAAACATGATACAGAAAATAATTATTTGAGAAGTGCATGTGATAACTGTTTGTATTATAGTTTGGTAAGTGAAGTAAAATCGCAATCAGATTTGACTTGGGTTGTCACCGGCCGCCATTGCATAATTCTGGCAACATCCGTGGCAACGCCGTATTCAGGTGCTTTCGAAACACGTCAAGCATGTGTTGGTTTACCGTATATTCAATCGTGTATTGTAGTGTATGTGTAATGTGCATATTGTAACAAGAGGGATGGCAGACGCGGCTGGCGAACGCAAAGATGAGTCGATTGAATCGATGATATCTGCTGCTCATGTCCCGTAACCTATATTTTTTATGGAACATACGTGACCGCGACAGTTTTCTTGTTATTCGTCGCTTTTCGCATAGCTCTGATCTAACCGGGAATTATTATTATTTCCGTTCCAAAGTTCGATCCGCACGGACTCCCTATATGGTGCCGGTTAGATGCATTGATTTCGTCAATTAATGACTATTGTATTTAGCCGGTAAGGCCTGCAGAGTTTTCGCGGACGACATTTTTTATGTCTCTACTGCAGCATACAAAAAAATCAATTTTTTTTCTAATGAGGCGGTTCGTGCACGTACTACCTTAATAAAGTAAAGGGTGTCTCAAAATGACCGACATTTTAAATTGCGCGCCACTTTTTTTGTGGCGAGCATAGAGTACTAATCTTTGACAACTGGCATCAGGAAGTATTGAGGTTAGTCATGGAGAATTACACGATCGAGCAACGCATGGAGCCTAGATACCAGGAGGTTCAGCGGCAATGCAAAGGCGCTGAAAAAAGCGTCCCCGAAAATGTCCCGAAGTGATGGCGCTGGGGTGCAGCGGCACCTACATATATAGTAATATATTGGTCAACGAGGTGAAAGTGATCGGATGAGTTTCTAACCTCACGACAGACCGATCGTGATATCAAACGTCGAAATATCCGCCGATTCATAATTTCCTCATGACGGTTCGGGAAAAAAAACGCAAAAGCGAGAAAAGATCTCAAACTCAAACTCAGAATGGCGGCGATACAGCCCATCTAGAAAAACGTGTTTTTTTTACATATAGCTTCACGGGAGAACGGTTTTCTCGTAAAATATAAGACCTGAAACAAAAACCAAAAAAATGATAATTTATATATTATTAGTTATGAGACTACCTAGAAATTTGCTTTCAAATTTTGCAAAAATAGCGCACTTTGAAGGAAATAAATCGATTTTTTGCCAAAAAAAGCAGTAAATTGTTTATAAAAAGAAGTTTACATTTAATCAAAAAACGGCTACGTACTCCCATAAAGAATATAATTGTGAAGCTGCTATCAAAATTTCAAATCGATGCAGGCAAAGGTGGTCGAGTAATCCGTCTTCCGACATCGAATAAAGTGGTTTCGAGAAAAACGCGTTTAAAGTTGTACGAGCAACTCAGCGCGCGTTCCAAGGCGCTGCGGCCAAATCGGTAATTGAACCTTTAAATAAAAAAAATTGCTACAGGACCAATTGCATATTGTTTTTATGACACCAAAGTATTTTTAGGAAAGAAAACGTCTCTCCAAAATCCTAGAGTGGTGTTGGCCCTTGACACTAATGAGGGTTAGGTACATCATCTGTGATCTGTCTTAGATCGTACCCATGTTTAGCGTATATCTATATACATATAGGTGCCGGAGCACCCCAGCGCCATCAATTCTTGTTCCCGTTTTGGGGACGAGTTGAAAGGCCTCGCTGAACCTCCTGGTATCCATGGAGCAACGCATAGAAATTGTTATGTGCTGCATTGTTACCGCACTAGTCATAGTGGCAATGTGAATTGACCACCGAGATCGTGCGATATGACGCCATTGGACTTCTTTCTTTGGGGTTTTCTGAAAGGAAAAGTGTATGCCAATGATCCACAGACCATTCTGGAGCCCGAGAAAGCAATGGGACGCACCATTAATGAAATTAGTCCGCAATTATGCCAAAATGTTATTGAAAATTTCGTCAAAAGAGTGAACGTTTGCAAACAGGGAAGAGGCGGCCATTTATCGGATATTGTGTTCCACACATAACCTCCATGTTTGCACCTCACATTAACAAAAATATTCGTACTTTTCAAATAAATAACACGTTTTATCAATAAATTAAAATGTCAGATCATTTTCAGACAGCCTATATTTATTTTCACGAAAAAACAGCGTGGACTTATTCAACATCCCAATACATTTCCTCTGAAAAGTCGCGGCCACGAAAATTCTTCTGCTAGACACATTTTTCTAAGTTTTACGATTAATATTTTTTTTTCATCATTCGGTGACCCCATGTGTTATTGGCGTGTACAATTTTGAAAAATGCTCTTTGAAAAAAGGTGCAAGCGTTGATATTGCGACGCTCTTTCGGTGAGAAAAGAACACGTGATCGGTCCGAATCGATCGAGGGGTGTTGATCGAATCGTAGATCCTTTTAGGGTATTGGAGGAATGCAGAAACGTTGGAAAATACTTAATCGCAATATTGTTATATTGCAAATTGATTGGGCAGTTGCGACGTTGATGCAATATCTTAAAAACGTTAAAATGTACGGCTTCATGTACCTGGGTGATCCTACAGTCATATACTGCAGGGATGTATCGCAAAAGATCGTGGACTTGGCGAGGCTGCATAACCTTATTGTTAGATCCCAAAAAGCAGGGCGATTTTCCGTATTTTTTTCTGATCCGAGTTTTGGGATGACGAAGTCGGGATTTTGCACAGCATTGACACATAGTCTTGCCAAGATTGAGTTTTTCTTAAATAAAAAAATATGAATAAACAATGAAGCTGTTATAATTTAGACGAAGTGCGACCGTTGCTGCATGGTCAATTGGTGTAGGTGGTTTTGGCAACTAGTCGTCTGAAATGAAAAGTTAAAAAATATACTTTTAGCATAATAATAAAATTTTCGTACGACTCGATACTTTTTTTGAAATCTTAAAAATTACCAAAATAGCAAGCTGTAGAAAAAACTTCGATTTTGTAAAAAAAAACAGTTTTAATAATTTGTTATCAACAAGTGGATAAACCTATCAAAGAATCATTCGGCTATACGATAGGAAATGTTATAAACTATACTTTGTTCGAATTGGAAGTGAGTCGGATGAATAGATTTTGGGATACGACTTGCACTGTTCCATAAAACATCGTTTCGAGAAAAACGCAAAAGAAAAAAGGGACCGTTCGCCTTTCACAAAAATAGCCATATCTCGATCAATTTTTAGAATTTCAACAAAGTCTTCTTTTCAAATTAAGTTGGAAACCCTATGCAATAAAAAGGCACGTATTTTCAACATTTCAAGCTTACGCAGAGGCCTTAAGGGGGGAGATTGCTTTAGGCAAGAAAAAAACGCTGAATTTCATGATTTTTTTATTGAAGAAAGATTTTATCACAATTTTTGAGACTTAGACTATTTTGTTACTACTTTTGGCTGTTACATGGTATTTTCTTTATTAATCTTTGAGGGGCCATACCAGTGTGAACGCTGAAAATTTGGGTAATTTTCGGGAATTTTTTGGAAGAAAAGTACTTAATTATATGTTTCGGAAAATTAAGAATATTTTTGGCTATATATGACCTATATTGCATAATTATTTGATAGAAAAATATTGAGATCCAAGCGACTTATGCGCTGCCTTCGGAGGCGCCAAAAAAAAGTTCCTCCACTGCTGACATGATTCCGGCCGATTGAGTAGCTGAAACCGAAAAAGGAAAAAAATGTCGTTAAACTGGAAGGTATTTCCTGTACAATGACGTAGGATTTTCGAAAAATATCAAAATCTAACAAAATGGCGTAGTTATGAAAAAAAGTCTGTTTTCTTGCCTATAAAATGGTCGTTTTTTTCAATGCCAAATCGTCAATTTTCATCCGATCAAAAATATCCTACGTCACTGTAGAGTAAATATATTCAAGAGTACTCAGTTTAAATTTCAAGTCAACCGGATAATTGCTCTTTGGGTTACAATGTGAGCAAATTTGAAAAATCTCATTTCGAGAAAAACGCCTTTCAAGATTTAACTATCGATTTTTGCTAATAAAATGATATTGATATAAATGATAATGACATCCTTGAAAGTATAAACTGTCGAAAAAGGCAACAAAAAAAATCAATTTTTTGAAAGTGTCACACTGGTATAGCTCCTTAAAAATGGCAGAGATATGGCACGGCCTTCTAAACGGCTTGCGGCGGATGTTGTCAGACGGCGTGACACGTAACGTCGGCGGGATTAAGGCGTTACCCCACTTGTAGCGCAAAAAAGGCCTTTTTCATGAATTTTTTTAAAGAAAACTACAAAACTTTTTTAATCGATCAATATACCATCTTAAAGTACACATCTTGAAGAACTTTCAGTTCTTTTTATTGAAAAATATTACATTGTTTAGTGGCAAATGGCCGTCAATGAAATAATGTTTTTATATACACGGTTTGCGGTGACCAACATTGCGGCGAAGTGGATCATCTGAAAAAAAATGCAGATGGATTTAGTCAAATATAAGTATAAACTAGTCTTTAATCGAAGGATTTTTAAAAATATTCATTTTTCACAAAATGGCGGACAGTCAAAGTTAATGGTTCGATTTTAACGAAAAAAAACGGCCGTTTTTTGGGTATAAAACGGCCATTTTTTTTTCGAAAAAAAAATCGAACGATTAAAGACTACATTTTTATGTATTAAATAAGCCTGCAAAATTTCAAGAAGATCGGTTCATTAGTGTTCGAGTAATCTTGGTCATCGACTTCAGAAATGCCACTTTGAGAAAAACGCGTTTAAAGTTTCAATTTCACAACGGATTCTTCTCTTTCAACGCTCATATCTCAGTCAGTTTTGTTCGGATCGACTTGAAATTTTCAGGACATATTCTCAGATACTCAATATACTTCAAAAAAATGCAATAAAAAAATCGATTCTTTCAAAATCGCAAGTGGGCGTACCCCTTAATTTGAAAAAAAAAACTAACGAATAATCTTCTTTCATCAACACTTAAACGCAGAATATGAACCAAAAAAATGTGAAGAATGTTGAAAATCGATGAAATGGAACGCTTTGAAAAAGATTGAATTTTCCAAAAAAAAGGCTATATTTTGCAATAAAACATACTTATTCTTTAAATTTTCAAAAACATTTAGGGTCATTTTTTAGACAATGAGTTTAGAAAGATTGATACCAAATTTCATCAGAATCGGTCGAATAGTTTTTGAGCTATACGTCACGTCAGTTTTGAAAATGCAGTTTAGAAGACCGTGTCATACCTCCGCCATTTTCAAAGGTTAATAAAAAAAATACCATGTAAAAGCCAAAAATAGTAATTAAACGTAACCTGAGTCTCGAAAATGACGAAGAAATCTTTCCTTTAAAAAAAAAATAATCAAAGTCAGCAAATTTTGTCCGCGCCTAAAGGTGCCTTCCCCCTTAATCCGCGCGGCTGCGCGACGATTTCGAAGGTTTAGGTCGAGCTTGAGAAGGTCTCTCTCGACGTCTAAATCGCTTCTCCGCGTGTGTGGGTACGTTTGTATACACCCCCCGAGTAACACGAACTCAACCGTGGTGCTTTGCTTTTTTTTCCTCTCGTCTCTGCCTCCGTCACTCTCACGTTGGCAAAATGCTCGACGACGATCGGGTTGGGTGGTGCACGAAGAAGCGGGAAAGAGACGACGGTTTTATAGAGAGTCGTGTCACCAGGTTACTAGCCTTGATCGGGAGCCAAATATTTGACAGAGAAAGCGTGCGTCGCGTCAGTCTGAGGTGCACTAATTTTGTGCTCTCGAGCGATCCACGTCATTCGTTCGACGATCATATCTTTAATTGATTTTTTTAAATCATTTTTTATACTCATTGATATTATCATCGTCGATATTGGCATTGGCACTTATAATTGTTCAAAAGCCCTAGCAATGTTTTGTAAATGGGATAAGAGACCACAAAAGTTTTTACGTTTTGGTATTTCATTTGCAAAGAATATAATGCCGATGGAAAAGTAATGAGATCGACGAGTAACGAGGCTTGGGCAAGGTGCTATTCGATGCACTTTCGGTGGTGACGAATTTCCTAGTGCCATTCTCGCCAGGCCTCATCTAGCCCAGCAGATGGATTTTTTAATATAAACCTGTGCCTGACCCAGAATTTTAGCCCGATCGAGTTCTACCTGGAAAATTCGTAATCACGGAATGATTTTGCATCGACGAGGGTATTGGGAACTCCATTAAACTGCTAGATTCGAATTAAGGGGTTACCCCCACTTGCGATTTTGAAAAAATCGATTTTTTTTATTGCATTTTTTTGAAGTATAAGTATCCGGGCCCATACTTCTATATGGGCCCGGAATAGATGACTCTATGTAAGTTTACAAAAAAAATATTTTCTTCGTGTAAACTGAAATTGAAACTTTAATCGCGTTTTTCTCAAAATGGCATTTCTGAAGTCGGTGACCAAGATTACTCGAACACTAATGAACCGATCTTCTTGAAATGTTGCAGGCTTATTTAATACATAAAAATGTAGTCTTTAATCGTTCGATTTTTTTTTCGAAAAAAATGGCCGTTTTATAGCCAAAAAACGGCCGTTTTTTTCGTTAAAATCGAACCATTAACTTTGACTGTCCGCTATTTTGTGAAAAATGAATATTTTTTAAAATCCTTCGATTAAAGACTAGTTTATACTTATATTTGACTAAATCCATCCGCATTTTTTTTTCAGATGATCCACTTCGCCGCAATGTTGGTCACCGCAAACCGTGTATATAAAAACATTATTTCATTGACGGCCATTTGCCACTAAACAACGTAATATTTTTCAATAAAAAAATTACTGAAAGTTCTTCAAGATGTGTTCTTTAAGATGGTATGTTGATCGATTAAAAAAGTTTTGTAGTTTTCTTTAAAAAAATTCATGAAAATGGCCCTAATTTTATTTATTGCTGAAATGGATTGGCCAGGCTCTTATTCGATGTCAAATCGTTCTGTAGTCATGAATTTCTAAGTCCCATTCTCGTCCAGGCCTTACTTAGCCCAAAAGATGGATTTTTTAATAAAAACCTGTCCCTGACCAAGTATTTTAGTCTCATCGACTACTACCTGGAAAATTCGTAATCAGTGGATGATTTTGTATCGACCAGGGTATTGGGAACTCGATTGAACAGCTATATTCGAATTAGTCCCAATTGATAGGACAAAGACCTGAAAAATGGCCATTTTTTATTTCTCGCTAAAATGGATTGGGCAGCGTGCATTCGTACATGTCGCTTTTCCCAATGTCTGGTTAAACCCAATCCGGTTCCCCTTTATTGGCTACAATACCATAAACCATATTCAATTACACGACATTCATGCTTCACACAAGGTTAAATTATATTTTTGAAGAATCGAGCCCGACGATGCAGCGATTGGATCAGGACGACGAGGACTTCGGCGAGGGTTACATCGCCGAGTCGCATCCTCTAAGACCGACCCATCTGTCGGTCCCGATGGGCGGCGGTAGAAACGACTCGAGGGCGCCCAGCATCAGCAGCAGCGTCAGCGATCTCGACGTGCCAATTTACACGAGAGAAACGACCGTACCCGTGACATCGAGAACGGTAAGTGACGGCAATGTCGAGAACAAAAAATCAACCAACAACTTTTTCCTACCAGAAGACTCCACAGCTTCGGGTAGAACGGATTATTCGCGTGAAGAAAAGTCGAGGTTCGTGAGTTCATGCGATCCAACATCGTTTGCAAATCGCGCTCCCTCTTTTTATTTTTTTATTAACGCGGTCCTCTAGTTTCTCGGCTGTTTTTTTACGGCTTTTTCAATAATTTTTTACGGGCAAAGCATCGAAATAATCAATCTCATTGTTTTTGCATAATCTTTATTAACATTTAAATAAGCTTTACAAATTTTTTGAAGTCAAAATATATAATAAAATAAACGTTATAGTGGCCGACAGGAAGACATCAAGTAAAAGAGGTGCTTGACGGTGACCAAGATTGCGGCTGTTCTGCTTATCTGAAATCAAAAAACCAAACGGCATTTTAATCTTCATATTTAAGACTAGCGATTGGACTAGAGTGAATTCTAAATTACAAAAATTGACTTTTTTATACACTTTTGAAAATTACATTCTATTTTTTACTCATTTTTTCTTAAGTTTTTCGCTCGTACAAAAAAAACTATCGAAGCAATCATGATAATCCTAGTTCAATCGCTGGCTTATAACATATTAAAGATGCTGTATAAATTTGAACAAGATCGGTGCAGTAGTTTCTGAAATATCGTGGTCACCGTTTCGAAAAATGGTGTTTCGAGAAAAACGCGTTTGAAAGTATACCTGCTCCGTATACCTGCTCCGTTCCAGGGCCGTAACTTATTGAACCACTTCGAATATCGAAAAATCCTTTGGCACACATTTTCTACACATGTTGTAGATGTGATTTATGAAAAAAAAAAATCGATTTTTTCGACCCGAGAAACTAGAGGATCCCCTTAAGGGGGCTACATCTACCTAGAGGCCCGAAAAAAATGGCCGAATTCCGCTTTTTTTTGGAAAACATTTGCTGAAAAAGAAAGGCTTTTTTTAACGCACGGGTACATATATTGAGAGCCTTTAAAAAAATCACCAGAAAATACGAGAACAACAAAAACATGGCCGCCGGATGACATTTTTTCGCGACGTTTGGCGGTGGACACTCTCCAGCTTAAACGGTGCATCTGAAATCTAGAAACCAAACGGGTTATTCGAGTTAACAATAAATACGAGTCGTTGACGATCGTCGATTTTTAAAATCTTTTTTTTAACAACGTCGCGATGGATTGAAACTCGAGCATATAAAATCTATGAAAAAAGTCGTCATTTTTACGAAACTATTAGAAAATGAAGATCGATTTGAAGAAAGTGAGATCGTCAACGACCTTTAAATGTTTCTTCTCGTATCTTCTGTAAATTTGGAAACAATCCATCAAGCGGTTCTCGAGATATCATGTCCACCGACTTTGAAAACAGTGTTTCGAGAAAAACGCGTTTGAATTTGAAGTATGGTAATGCTACCGCTCGCCTGGACGACTGTTAGAAGCGGTTGCTTATCAAATTTTGAGAAAGTTTCAATGAAATTTTCAGAGAATATAGCTAAAAGGTGATAATATCGAATAAAAATATTTTTGGAAAATGCATTTTTTAATCCACCTAATTAGATGTAGCCCATTAATTAGCGTTTCGGATTTTTTTGTCAATTGGAAATCAATTGCTACAACCATTGAGAGGAACGGAGGCCCTTCACTAAATAGTCCAGGAAAAGAGACGAAAACCCAGCACTTTTTAGCGTAGAATATGAATTTTTGACTGAAGGTAGATGGTTGCATACTGAAAGTAACCCCAATAAAATGTTGCCCCTCAACTCGCCCCACCCCTAAGAAATAGGGGTTGAAAACTTAAAAATCGCCATATCTCGATAATTAATAGCCCGATAAAAAAATGTTTCAAACAAAAGTTATTTGGAATCATAAAATACATATAAAGTTATCCGACGTCCAATCCCCTATATTCGAAAATAGCATTTTCGAATCGTTTTCGTGCCGCTATTTTCAAAGATAGAGAGTCGGACGTCAGATAACTTTATACGTATTTTATTATTCCAAACAACTTTTGTTTGAAATATTTTTTGATCGGGCTATTAGTTATCGAGATACGGCGATTTTTAAGTTTTCAACCCCTATTTCTTAGGGTTGGGGCGAGTTGAGGGGCAACATTTTATTGGGTTTACTTTCAGTATTCAACCAACTACCTTCAGTCAAAAATTCATATTCCACCCTAAAACCTGCTGGACTAAAAGTCTCGATGAGCTTGCAATCGTATTTTTTTTAACGCTCCGAGTTTTTTTTTCTGTCGGAATATTTTGAAACAACGAGAAGCCGAGAGTGGTTGACGCTTTTGGCCAAGATTGTATATTTATGTGCGTATAGTGAGCACCAAAGATTGCACTGATAGACTGAACCAATTGGATTGTTTGGTCTTCATTTATCGCAGATCTAGTTCAATCTCGTGCGGACCTATTTCTTTTTCTTATTATAGTGCACATAGAAACGTACATACGAGTGCCGTTTCGACCACATCGTTATTGAATTCCAACTAGTATCCCCCACCCGGTCTTAATGGACCCTGCGTCCCCTGACATTGATATTCAATGAAATCTGAGATTGAAGTTGGCCTCGAGTCTTCCTGTTTGTCGAGTGGGAAAAATATCGGACAATAAATTAAGCGAGGGAGTAAAAACGAAGAAACATTCTGCGCCTAGTGGTATTGCAGTTCTCTGGGCCTGCAAAAATTTCCTTTAGGATGCTGTACAGACGCGAGTGGATGAGCGGAAATTTCAGGTGGCACGAGCACGTACTTCATTAAGGCGTTATACGCAGTTGCAAGGCCAAAATAGTCGTTTTTTCACGAATTTTTTCTGGAAAACGATTTCATTTGGGCAAAACAAAAAGTATTAGGCAGTGTAGTGGTATCTTTTAGCTTTGGATTGGCATTTTTTATTTTCAAAAATATTCATTAACATTGCTCCTGTAGGAAGTCTCCTGGAGGCCCCCGAAAAAAAAGTGTCCGGTGGTGAGCAAAGTATCTCCGGTTTGGATTATCTAAAATGAAAAAACCAAAAAGATTCTTTTAGGGGATAGATGAATCCAGGTATTGATCGAAGGAATAGTCGAAATTTTAATTTTTGACAAAATGCTGGCTCCGGAAAGAAACAATTTCGATTTTCGAAGAAATTTTTTTCGTTAAATCGTTGAAAAAAAATAGAAATAATTATCGGAAATCTTATTCCTTCGTCAAATACCTGAAGAATATATCTGACAAGGTTGTGTTAAAATTGCAGACCGATCGGTTGAGCCGTTTTTGAGAAATCGTGCTCAACGACTTTGAAAACACCGTTTTGAGAAAAACGCGTTTGAAGTTTCAACAGTTTGAACAGCGCTCCGAGCGTCCTTACAAATATGTGTGCATTTCTGAGAATATTCGCTGGATCGATTTGAAATTTTTCAGGGAATATACTCACATATTTGTACATTCCGAAAATGCAATAAAAAAATCGATTTTTTGAAATTTCTAACTGCGTATAACCCGTTAATGGAGGGCTGCAGTATCTTCTTTACATGGACAATGCACATAGGCGGTGGCGTTTAAGGGGTTAGGTCACTGTGACAATCCGAAAATCAGGGTCATTTTGAAAAATTCATTTTGGCGGAATAAGTAACATCATTTAATTTTTTTATTATTTTTTATCGTAAGAAGGATCGTAAGAAGAACATGCGGGACCCAACGGTGTATTTGATTTTCGCTACTCGGTTGATCTGAATCGAAAAAAAAGAATTTCTTTTCTTAAGGAGGTTGCAGCGTTAGCCACAATCCAAGATTAAAATTTAAAAAAATATATGTTATTGTGTAGACTATAACGAGTCTTTAGGAATATTTTGAAATTTTTTCACCACCAAACACCAGAGATAAAAAATAGTTAAATATATGTAATTTTACGTACGGTTAGATGAGCAAGACGTTCACGCTACGGGTGATGTAATTTTTTCGGCTATTCAGCACCAAGACAAACCATTTCTAAACCAAACTAAACATTTGTAAGCATTTGAAAAAAACCCATATTGCCCATCGTAAACCATCTATATTCAATATTCAACCATCAAGGTTTAATGAAGGATTACGAATCTTGGCTGGGGAATGAGCGGCATTGCTGCCAACCTCAATATCCGCAAAGTCGCCGTATTTCGGCAACACTGAATATCAATTAATGGTAATAAAAATAATCTCGTGGCATAAATATAAATAGGCATAATTATAAATTACTTGAAATTCAATGCTGAGTTATATAGCACATTCGCTGACGCAGTTTTTTCATAATAGTCATCGATAATGTTATACTTTTTCAATTTGGTAGAAACACAAAAGTTTTCCTTATTTACGTAAGAAAAATAGAAAAATAGAAAAATAGAAAAATAGAAAAATAAAAAATGCATAAATTCGTCCTTCAATTATATAATATATTTTACGGAAAATTAACATCAACAGAATGAATCTATACCTCGTATGCATTTTTTTGAGGTTTATCGAAAAAAAAAATCATAAACTGTCATTTGACTCAACTGGAGCGCCCCAACCTCCTTAAAATAGGCAATATTGGCTAAGACTTGACGGAGCTTTTTTTGTAATCGCGTTTCAATCATGAAAAAAATGTTGTGCCCAAGTCGATTGAAAAATATCCGGGAAGTAAGCATAAAAACGAAAGGAGCAGAATAATCGGGTTACAGACCATTGACGTCCAACTGTCAAGAAGACGAGATCTGGCTGCGACATATATTTTTTTTCGCCTTTCTTCACTGGTAGTTATCGATTGAGTTTGCTATTCAGGAACAGCTGTGGATGACTTACAAGGAACATCACTCCAGCGTCCGCCTTCGATTTT